>JBBMKD010000079.1:3775192-3786777 GCA_037834095.1 Argya squamiceps | reverse complement strand
TGACATCCATGTGCCCCCTTTGAAACCCCTGTGCCCCCTCTGACACCTCTGTGCCCTCTCTGACACCCCCGTGCCCCCTCTGACACCCCTGTGCTCCCTCTGACACCTCTGTGCCCCCTCTGACACCCCTGTGCCCCCTCTGACACCTCTGTGCCCCCTCCAAAACTCCTGTGCTCCCTCTGACACCTCTGTGCCCCCTCTGACACCCCTGTGCCCTCTCCATTTCTCTGGAGGGACATAAATGCTGAGTTAATGATTAATTTCCAGGGCTGCCACCTCTCAGAGGAGCTGCTGTTGAGGGCCACGCTGCCACAGTGCTGCAGTGCCACGGGCTGCAGGGACACAGCCTGCCTCACCGTGGTTTTCATCACGGGCTGCAGGGAATCCTCTGTTTCAGAGGTGACAGTGGAGCTCCAGTACAGCACCAGTGCCTCAGCCACTCCCCAGCCATGGCTGTCACCAGGACGTTCCCAGGCACAGCAGTGAGGTGACAGCAGCACAGCATAGGCCAAACACAGCTGTCACAATCTCAAACACTTTATGCCCCATGTTGGGTGCTGGGAGAAGTTTCTGAGTTTCAAAGGGGATAGGAAACCGCAGCAGAGAGGTGGGGATGGATGGGACTGTGTTGTTCCCTAGGCTCGGTGTGGGTGTCATTTGCTTCTTGTCATCTCCCCTGCCCCCAGGGGTGGGGACACCTGGAATGCCCCTCCTGTCACTGTGAGCAGGAGCCCTGGGGTGCAGCAGGGTGTCAGCAGGGCCCTGCTCGGGGATTTGACCCCCCAGCAGAAGCAGTGCCTGTTCTGAGTGCTGGTACAGACAAAGTACCCAACACCGTTTCCTCAGGGTCATTCCCAGGGATCTTGCAGCAGTGCTGGGGCAGCCCAGGCATCACTCCCAGACTCTGGCAGCTCTGTGAGGAGAGCTCCAGGGCTGTGCAGGCAACACCCCTCCCGCTGTCAGGTTATAGACTCGAGTCCTCAAAAATGCAAAAAATGCACGGGGAATCAAGGTTGGCCTGACGAGTTTTGATCTTTCCGCAATTGCTGCAGAATTGCTGTAAGTGCATCCAGATGGCTCAGACCACACAGAGACAGCCACCGTCACCTTCAGCCACCCCATCCCACCCTGCCTGCCCTGCATGTGGGTCATTAGGGTCATTAGGGTCAGCCTAATGTCATTAGGGTCAGCCCTAAGGGGTGGCAGTGAGGTGATCTGTCCCCTAGGGCTGGTGGCTTGTCATGTGGCCCCCAGGGTGGCAGGGCTATCGCCCCAGCTTGTACCTGGGGTGAGGGGTGTGACCTCCCATTGTTTTGCTAAATGTAACAGAGACCTGAGCAGCCTGCAGCCAAAATTCAGAGCAGCTGCTGAGAGGTGATGCTGAACTGTGTCTCAAAACCTCTGGCATTGTCCCCTCAGCTTCAGAACAATCCCTGCACAGCCCTGATGGGCTCCTCAGTGTGTCAGGTCTCTGCCTGGCTCTGTGGCTTCACTATTTCAGTGAGCATTGCTATTGCCAAAACTTCCAAGAGGAGGGAAGGTGGTCGTGGTTGTTTACAGCAGGTGAGTGTTGTGCCTGCAGAAAGCTGGGGCAGGGCAGACCTGGGCTTATTTTGGTGCTTTTACTGCATCTCAGAGCTGAGGAGGGAGGGATGGAGGGATGGAGGGATGGAAGGGTGGAAGGATAGGTGAAGGCTGGCAGGCACTCTGGCCTCGAGTTTTTCACCAGAGATGCCTGACTCCAGCTCGGTTCTGGCCATCTGTTCTGGCCCCATTGAGGGCACTGCTGCCCATCCTCCTCTTCCTGCTCCCCAAGATATGATGAGCAGGTGATGCTAAGTCAGACAAAGGCTCATTTTGACCCACCAATCACATCACTCATGCTCAGAGCCGCAATGAGAACAGGCTGGTGAGACAGTGCAGGTGCTTGGGTTTGGCCAGGGGTGCTGGAGTGGGCAGAGGGGCACAGACAGGGCTGGGGGTCTCTCCTGCTCGTGTGGGGGCCTCCAAAGCATCCTGGTGCTAGCAGTGCTGGCTCCTGGTCTCATTCCTTGCAAGACTGAGGAATGTGTTTACCAAGAACTTGCTCCTTAGGGAACAAACTAACAGTGGCTTTTGTCAAAAAGCAAGAGCATTTCTAGGGAGTTCAGAATTTCCTTTCCTGAAAGCCAGATCCCAGGAAGGAAAACATGGTTTGACCAAAAACTGATGCCCAGTTCTGTGTGGTTTAGCCCAGAACAGAAGATACAGTGTTGACAGTGAGAGTGCCTTGCCCAGTTCTGGTCCTCCCCACCGAGGACACCAGGTCCCCCCATGCAGGGGACAAGGGACTGTCCTCAGCTGGAATCACCCCAGTTCCAGCCCTGCTGCCGGCGTGGAGCTCATGTGATACCTGATGGGGATGCTCCCAGCATCCAGCATGATCCTCTCCCATCACCTGGAGCAAGGTCCTGGTCCCTTCCCTGCTGGCCTCCTCGCCCCCAGTGTCAGCTGAGCACCCACAGGCCGGTGGCCGTGCTCCCCCTCCCCTGCACTGCCCACCAAACCGAGGAAGTCGCAACCGCAGAGTTCTTGAAAGCATTTTTTTGGTGGAGACCACCGGTACTGAGAGATTAAAATTGCTGTTGTTTCTTCCATTACTCAGCTTTCCTGAATTATGGGGTGTAATACTCAGGGAGTGGGAATAATTAGGGGAGAACAATGGCAGGCTTGAAGGCTTAACTATGCCTGTGTGGTACTGCCGGCCAGGCCAGCCTGCTGTCACATTTCTCTAGGCCTCCATTTTCCACAGCCCGTGCCAAGCCCTTTCCACTACGGTACCCGCTCTGGCTTCCTCATTCCTGGGGCTCTGCTCCCCAAAATGTCCTGGTTGACACTCAGTTTTCCAGCCCCTGACCAGCCAGTACCCACAGCACGGTGCCCTGTGCCCTGCCCAGCCAGGATGTGGGAGCCTGGGGGATGCAGGAGTGTGGGACACAGGGATGCTGAACCCTGGAGTAAAGGGATGTGGGAGTGAGGGAGGCTGGAGGGATGCAGGAGGCCAGGGCAGCCCCATTTGCCTTTCTGTCCCCTCCAGGCTCCTCAGCACGAGGCAAGCAGAGGTCCCACCAGGTCATTCCAGCGTTCCACGCTCGAGGAAGCCGCTGGATTTCTCCCCTTGGCAGGGAACACCCTCCAGCTCCTCGGTGGCATCTTGCTCAAGAGCCTTTCCCAGCAATGGCCCGGCGCTGCGGGGCCTGGGGAGCAGTGACAGCCCTGGCCCAGAGCTTGGGCAAGAGGCCACAAGGCTGGTCCCAGCCCCGGGCAGTCGCTGGCTCCAGCCGGGGCACGCGGGCAGCTGTGGGGGGCTCTGTGCCTGCCATGGGACAGGGACAAGGAGCCACAGCCCAGGGCAGAGCCAGCCCAGTGCCTGGCAACTTCTCCCTGAGCTCTTGGATGTCAGCGCTAGCAGTAATTAAAATAAAATCAATATTTTTTTGCTGTAAAAAAAGAGACATTGTTCTGGCGAGCACTTTCCCCGAGTCAGCTCCTGTGTCTGTGTGATGGGCAGGGAGAAGCCAACGGGATCCTGGGGCTGCAAGGAACGTCTGGGGCTTTGTTTCATTCAGGGAGGAGATTGGTTTTAAATTTTCAAATTGTTTTCTCATTTCTCTGTTAACTGAACTCTTTGGAAGTCTTGACTGCAGCCATCCCTGGCCATCCAGGCATCTGGTTCAGTCCTGCTTGTGGTGAGCCACTTGCCATGGCAGGGACAGGATGGGGTTGGGGATGGGATCAGAGTTGGGGGACGGGATAGGATCAAGGACAGCCTGGCTCATTAGGTCTCCACTTTAATTAATGTTTTCTGGGTAGGCGGCTCCCCTTGAACTTATCAGAAATCAGCTCTGCTCCCAGAATTCCTGGTCTCTCAGGAGCTCCCGTTTTCTCTCACAAACAGCCTCAAGACTTTATTTTTCCGCTGAAAAACAGCCTGAGTGGAGTCATATTTTAGTTATGGGACACTTTGAGGAAAATTCCCTTAGCTACCAATTGGGATTGCGGCTAGGATGGGAATTCACTGATGCCTGAAGTCAGTCATCTCACAGCCCTGTGACCAGTGGTCCTGAGTGACACCCTTCGAGCTCTCCTGGGCTGCAGCAGCTGAGCCAAGATCTCCCTCAGAGCAGAATTCCTCTTGGAGCTCATCATGTCCGTGATACCCAGAGGACCAATGATGATGATGATGGAGCCTGGGCTGATACCCCCCACCCCACGGGGCTCTACCCTTCACCACTGAGAAGATGCATCAATGTGAGTATTTCGCTGAACTTGAGGGGAATTTCTCACAGGACTGTTCCTTTGTGCAGCCTCTTTAATTCCGTGTGTGCACGTTATGGATGTTGCTACTTTAGATTTATAATTCAATTAGAGTGATGGTTATAGAAAATCCCATTTGAGTCATTTTGTATGAGTTAAATTATTCAATTGATCAGGTGCTGCTATTGCTGTGTTAATGAGATATTGTTATGATTAAGAATTGGTAAATCCTTTAGACTTAATCCACTGATCCAATCTGAGGCTAAATTTAGTAGGGGGATCCTCTCTGTGCCTGGTGACTCAGCTTGGGAGTGTCCCTTACCCCCTTGCATTCCTGACTTTTTCCTCCCTACCTTTTTTCTCCCCATTTCCACCTAAACCATTGTAGACTGTTTTTAGTCCTATTTATCTACACCATACGAAGTCGGGTGACAAATTTATATCAGACCTACTTTTGCCAGCGATTCAGCCCCAAACCCCTCATTCACCACAGGCTCAGGGAAAGAGCAACAATTCCAGAGACTCCCTCCACTCCTAAGCCACAATTAAAACTATTTTAAAAGAAAACAAACATTTCTCATCGAAATTCCTGCCTGTTTCTGGCTCTCGTTTTGGGCCAAGGCTGCTCAGCACCAGCAGCTTCCCGAGCAGCCTCTGGGCAAACCCAGCATGCTGGGCTCTCTCGGAGTCCTGGCTGCAGCAGGAAAAATGGAAATTTTCCTGTGGAAATTCAGGAAGGCTGGAGCAACACTGCCCTGCTGCCCTAGGGTCCAGTGAGCTCATGGCTTCGGTATTAATGGTGTAAAGCCAGTGCTGTTCCCATCCCACGGGCACTCCAGCAGAGTTTTGGGTGGATCCCGACCCCACAGGACACTGTCCCCGTGCCACATCCTGCACCACCGGCAGCTGAGAGCAGCTTTCAGAGGGGAATGGAGGTGAGAGGTGATGCTGCTGCTGGGACAGTGGAGCTGTGGTTTGAATTATTGGGGCTTGGGGGTGTGGGGTGGAATGAGGTATGGGGGACTGGGCTGTCCCATGCAGGGAGAGCACTGATGTGCTCACTGGGTCATGGCATGGGGCTGGGAATGGTGGCATGGCCGATGTCACCCTCCTTCCCTGCGGCTGGATCAGCCCTTCCCATCGCAGCTGGTGGAATTGTTCCACACAGAGGAACAAAGCACCACGGAGACCCGGGAGCACAGACCTGACCGGGGGCAGGGGGACACTGAGATGGGTCGTGTCCCCGCCGCAGCCACTCGTCACCCCTGCACGTGCTTCTGGTGGCCTGTCTGTGCCGGAGCAAGGACGATTCTCCCTGCATTTCCCTTCGCCCAGGACTCAGCAGCCGCCTCCGGCGCAGCGCTGGCTTTCACAGGGCTGGATCCGCTCCGCAGCCGGGCAGAGCGTGGGAGGAGGGTGCCGATCCCGCTTAGGAAACACAAAACAATAAAAGAGGAACAATGGAGCTTCCTTCCCGTCACCCCAAATACCAAACGCCACCAGAATGTGGCTCAGCTCCGAGCAGAGCTGCCGGGGCTGCTCCTGTGTCCTCTGACCCGAGGGAGGAACTGCAGACACCTCCTCCTCTTCCTCGCCTTGGCAAGGGATGCTGTGGGAGGGCGGATGCCAAGGAGCGTCGCCAAAGGGCTGCCCTGACCCGGCGCTGCTGCCAGAGGCATTCCCAGATTTGGAAACTGCCTTTGGGCCAGGGCAGGGGGGCGCAGCGTGGCCGTGCCTTGCGAGAGGATTTTGTCAGCTGCCTGCCCTTCCAGGGTAGCCAAACGCGTGTTGCAGCCAGCCCAGGGCCCCAGGAAGGGTTATAAAAACATCCAGGTAGCCAAATTCTCCAGATCGTTATCAGGGAATCGTTAACCAGGGAATATGTTCTCATATGTTCTCAATGGATTCGGTGCCCGTGTGGTGCCAAGCACGGGGAGATGCTCAGCCAGGCTGGCCACGGATGGGCATCTGGGGGGAGTTGGATCTGCACCTGAGTGGTACACACACCTGAGTATCCCTGGATGGGACAGGTGCTTAGGGACATGGGGGCAGAGCCCCCTGAGGGGCTGGTACCTGCCTGTCCCTGCTGGCTCCACTGGTGGCACTCACCTGTCCCTTGTGGCCACCAGCACCGTGCCAGCCCTGCCAACAAGCCCATCCCCAGTGCAGGAGCCCTTGTGGGTGTAAGATCCTTTGCACGGCCTCAGAGAGTGCCCGGCACCCTGGCCAAGCACATCTGGCTGAAAGCTGTGGGAGCTGCCCCAGCAATGAGGACACCAGCCCGGAAACACTTCTTTCCCAGAGAGATTCTCTTGTCCCATCCAGGATCCTCTCCTGGCACCATCGCTGCCCCTTCAGCAAGTGCTGGATTGTGGGGTCTGGACAGTGCCCAAGGATGTCACCCACCCTATTTTAGGTGACAGGAGCAGGGCTGGGAGCTCTGCTTCCCACTGGAAGAATGGACCACCTGGCTCATGGCTGGGGCTCGCCACCAGCCAGGAGCAGCAGCCAGGTTGTCCAGGTTTTCCAGCACTGGCCAGGTTGTTGACACAAACTGATTTAAACCCTCACCCTGGACCCTGTGAGTCACACACAGACCTTCAGCTCCTGCCAGTGTGCTCCATCAGCCAATGTCCTACTTTCCTGCAGGAGAGGGACAAGGGCTGGAAAGCTCCTTCCACCTCTGTGGGCACTCCACCAACCTCTTGCACCCTGATGCTGTGGGAGCCTGGGATGTGGCTGGGACACGGTGCTGTGGCTGATGCCACCACGGGGTGCTCAGGCTGGTGAGGGCACACAGGGCTGGATGGGGGGCTCACCCCAGGCACGGGGGTCCGACAGTGTCACTCTCCAGCACCGCTCCCTCCCCATGTCCCATGTCCCTCCCTTGACTTGTTGCTATTGTCATCTCCAATATCACACAGGGATGTGAGAGGCTGGAAGTGGCCTCTTTTCCTGCCAGGTTAAATCGCTCACTAGGAATGTCTATTATTCCCACAAGTCAACTTTCCCCTCCGTGGTATGTGTCAGGGGTCAGGGCTGGCACCACATGAAAGCCACGGGTATTCAATAACCGAGAGCCGTGGAAAGGCTTCAGTCCAAGCCCAGCCACGTTGGGGTTTATTGATGCAGATGCCTTTCCCCATTTGTTTCCTATAAACAGCACATGGTAATATTTAGTAGGTTTCAAACAGAGCTTTTTGCATATTCTCCCTTGTCTGCAGCGAGCTGCTCGGTAGTAGACAGTTTTAATTTACTTAATGCAATTTCTGCTTTTTGTTCTTCCAGAAGGTCTGGGCTGGTTTTGACCCTGTCGCCCCAGCAAATTACTGTAATTCCCAAGGGGCCGGGAGCAGGAGTCCAGGATTCACTCTCTGCAGGGGTGAGGACAAGGGATCTCACTCTCCCCAGACCCTCTGGGACACAGCCTCAGGAGCACGTTGGGGCTGTTTGGGGCTGCTCTGGCTGGCTCCCACTCCTGGCCAGGCTGGCAGCACGTGGTACTCGCCAGCTCCAGAGAAAAAAAAAAACCACTTTATTGCAAAAGTTGTCACTTCCCCATCCTCAGGGCACAGTCCTGGGCAGTCAGTGCTTGGGATGGAGCGTGACTGCAGGGTGACCCCGCAGCAGGGAATGCCCACAGGCACGGAGCAGAGATCCCACCAGAGCAGGGCTCCTGGGGAGCACTTACACAAGAAAGGGAAGCATCAACTGCTCCTGGAGAGCAGCCCTTGCTGTTCCTTGTCTCCTGGCAGCAGCACTAGATGGCTGATGCCAGCCATGGAGCAGCACCGAGCTGGCAGCAGAGGAGGCTCAGATGCCCCTCCAGGTGATTTTTCCCACTGCAAATGCCCACAGGGACTCCTGGCTCTGCAGCAGCTGCCTTGGGCTGGCAGCAGAGTCCCAGCCACTGAGCACACAGTGGATTCAGACCTCAAGCCAGCCACACTGAGTGTCTGCCCACAGTCCCTCCGTGTGTGGAATGCTGGGCAGGTTCCCCCAGGCAGCAGCTTCAAGGCCCGCCGGCAGCCAGGAATTCTTGGTGCAGTGCTGCCGTCACCCTGCCAGCCCTGGGCATCCTGTCACCACTGTCACCCTGCCAGCCCTGGGCATCCTGTCACCACTGTCACCCTGCCAGCCTCAGGCAGGGGTGGAGCCCCTGCTGCCACTCCCCACCAGCACCCACCACCAGAACACAGGCAAGAGGAGATCAAAGAATTGACACCGCGATTCTTTTAATGCAATTATTTCTAAAATGCAGCTTTAAAGTGACTTGGAATGGTCAACAATGAGAAATAAGGGATGGTTTTGAGCTCTGCAACGTGACCATGTGGCACCTCTGCCTGCAACACCCACCTGCCACCGCTGGGCCACCTCCATGCCTCTGACTGCTCTGACAGCCACCCACTGTCCCTTCACACGGCACATGTCACACAGGGCATCCAAAGGGACTCTTTGGGGCCAAAAAAGGGACAGGGTAAGCCATCCAGTGCCAGATGACCCCACATTCCTCCAGAAAAGCCAAAAAAAGAGCAGCACAAGCAGTGGGTTGCTCCCTCTCACCTCACATTCGGGCACCAACCGACACAAATTCTGGAGGTCACAAAGACCTCGAGGGGCTGTGCCTTCATGCTACATGAAGTGATTTGGGAACCCAGTGCCTGATTGTGTTCTCTGGGTGGCAGAGGAAGCTGATGTTCCAATCTCTTGCTTTTTGTTATCTAATAATTCTTTATGTATTTGTTTTTCAGAGCAGCAAGTGCCAAGTAACTGGGAAATTCTGCTGTAGCCTGAACACCAGTGAGAACAAACCCTGATACCACCTTCACACCATGCA
Organism: Argya squamiceps; assembly: GCA_037834095.1. Taxonomy (NCBI): domain Eukaryota; kingdom Metazoa; phylum Chordata; class Aves; order Passeriformes; family Leiothrichidae; genus Argya; species Argya squamiceps. Next base: position 3,777,644 of record JBBMKD010000079.1, on the reverse strand, counting down.
GCCTTTACATCCCTCAACAGCACAACAGAGCCTGAAATGTCTTTAACACCTCCCAGGCCTCAGCCTGGGCTTGGTTCTCATTCTGTGACTCCCTATGCAGCCCTGAGCTGTGCCCACTGTGGAACACCAATGCCATTTTAGCCAATTTTTCTCCATGTAAAATAGTTCCTACTGCTCCACTGGAGTTTGACCTCCTCCCCTCCTGAGAGGGGTGTGGTGAGGCTTCTGGGGGAGGGACACTGGAAAGGCCATGGAACTCCCAGATTTCTGGGAGGTTTTTTTTTTCCCCTGCCCTGGTGCCAGCACTCCAACAGCTCTCCTCAGCCACCCCTTTGGATCAAGCCTGCACTTGCCAGTGACTTCAGAATCACGTGCAGGGAGCCAGTTTGATCTACAGAAACACTACACACATCTCCAAATGGATTTTAAACACCTCATTTAAGGAAGGACAGGGTTTAGCAGGGAATCAGTGGGCTCTTGTAGCTTGGTCTCCAATTTTGGCCATCTGACGCTGATGCAGATGTGAAGAGACTGGAGCTCTCCTGGAGGAGTCTGAGCAGATGTTCTCACACAACCCAGGTCACAATTGGAAACTGAGCACAGGAAGCCCCCAGGGGGAGGAAAAAGGACATCACCTGATGAAAAAGCTTCAGAATGAACCTGGGAAATGAACACCAACCAGACAATCGTCTTCTACAGAGGATGGAAGTGAGAGTAGAAGAAAATAACATCTGAGATAGTCAGTGAGTCAGTCCGAGTGTGCAGGGGCAGGAGATCCCTGGGGATCTGTGAGGAAAGCTAATGGCCAAACCCAGCTGGTCCCTCCAGGCCCCAGTGAGATGGGGCTGTGGTTCACTCCTCCCCAGCTGGAAGGTTGTCCTCAATCCTCCTGATGAACTTCATCCGTATTTCTGTGACACTGTCACCCTTCAGGGTGTCCTGGACAAACTTCACATCCACAGCCATCTGCACCTAAGTGAGGGAAGAGTGGAGAGGAGCTGGTAACTCCCTCTTCACAGCAGGGACTGAATGGTCCTGGAGCACCAGCTTAAGGGCTCTAAGGGCATGACATGACATACAGGGCTCTACATAGTACTGAATTTGAGACACAGCTCTCAAATCCTGACCAGTTCCCAGCTAGGGCTCACAGCAGTTCCAGAGTGAGGATTTTGGAGTTCCATACAAACTGAGGGAGATACAAATGCTTGAACTTGGGTCGTGAGCTGAAGGGGCTCAGGCACCACCTCTGGGCCTCAGCTGCCACACATGATACCAGCCAAGTGCTCCTGCAGCTCTGCCCTTCTCCTGGTAATGTGTTTCAAGCCCAAAGCAAACCCAGAAGTCATAAACACGGACCAGAATTCAAGTATCTGCTGACACTTGGCCATCCATACACCCATCCCAAGGGAAGAGATGTGGCTCACCATTTCCAGGGCACCTCGCAGCACCCCACAGAGCAGGTTGGAGTAGATGAGGGTTGAGTGGTTGTCAGGGAGCTCCACAAAGTCCACCAAGGGGTTGTTTTCCAAGATCAGGGAGAACTCGTCACCCCCAGGACTCCAGTTGGTGATGCTTGGAGTGATGCCCAGGTACATCTTAAATGCAATCTGTTGTGGCAAACAGGAGGAGCAAGAACAGGTGAGGCAACAGCACAGCTTTAATCTTTATAAAATTACTTGAGGGGTTTGCAAACATCTCTCCTTTCTTCCAGTTCCCACCAGCCAGCAATACTTGGGCTAAAGCTTTTTTTTTCCCTCCCCAAAATGTTCATTGAACTCTCAGAACAGTCCTGTGAGTAGCAAATATGTTGCCCTCAATTTCTCTTGAAAATGCAAGTGTTTGAAATCTTGCAGTGCTGTTCTCATGCAGCTTCAAGAAAACAATGTATATTTTTAGCATTTATCTCTTGTTTACATTTCTCTGCTCTGGGAGGAGAAATGTGATGTTCACCATCCGGGTCAAAGAGGTGGCAACCTGTGTAGCCAATCTCTTGACCTTTGTACAAATATATATAAGTAATAGAGTCAGATAATAAAAAAGAAGTAGACGCTTTCCCTTGACCTACTGCGTCTGCCTCGTTCCTCGTGTGTCTGAACCTGACACACAAATATTCCATCCTCACATGCAGAACCCCAAAAAAACCCTGACAAAGCTGTGCTTGGACGTTTACCTTTGCAATAACATCTGCAGTCTCACGGAAATCGTGGCATCTCCCCACGTTGGAACGGGCCAGGAAGTCCTCGATGAGCCGGACACCGATGTTGTAACCCCTGTGAAGGGACCAGGGCACACAGCTTTAGAATCACAGAATCACAGAATGTGCAGGTTGGAAGAGACCTTCAAGATCATCAAGTCCAACCCAGCCCTAACCCTTGATTAGATCATGGCACCAAGTGCCACATCTAGTCTCTTTTTAAACACATCCAGGGATGGTGACTCCACCACCTCACCG
>JBBMKD010000079.1:3713860-3747305 GCA_037834095.1 Argya squamiceps | reverse complement strand
CGGCACCTTCCCTTACCCCTCCCTCCTCCGCGGGCACTCCGCAGCAGCTTCGCCCCGGCTCTGCCCGCTCCCCCCTCTCGCTCCTCCTGGGCCTCACCGCGGCGCTGCTCCCGCCCTTTCCCGGTGTCCCGGCTCCGCGTGGCCCCGGGCGAGGCTCGTTCGTGGCTCTCGGCACCGCTCTGGCCCGGCCCCAGCGGCGCCTCGTGGTTGGGCTGGGCCCGGCCAGGCCTTGGCGCCTCCTCGCGGCCCCGGGGCCGGTTTGGCCTGCCCGGCCCTTTCCCGGGGCCGCTCGCGTTCCGCTGTGGTCCTCGCAGACTGTTCCTCTGGCCCATTCCCCGAGATCCCTGTCCTCCGCCCGCGCCCTTTGGCTTCCCCCCACCGCGTCGGTGTGTCCCGGAGGTCCCATCCCGGTGTCCGGGGCTCGGGAGGCGCTGGCGGGGCCCGCAGCCGTGACCGACCCCCGCGGGTGTGTGGCTCCCGCAGTGTCCCGCACCGGCGCTCAGCACCGCCCGTTTCCCGGTGCAGCGGGAAGGATCGGTGCTTTCTCACTGCCTGCCCTGCGTCTTGCTTAAACGTGAAGTTTTGGCTGAACTTCAGGCCATGTGGCAGGAGAGGCGTTGCAGTAGCTCAGGCACGCGTGTGAAGCCTGAGTCTTCATTTTCCGTGTACTGATAAAGGCTTTTTCTGCTAATTCGCGTTGTTTTGGGGAAATGAACGTGTTTGAGGTTTGTACAAATGTGTTCCAAAGTCTGCCCGAGGTGATTGTCACTGTTTCCTCCTGGATGTGTTTCTGTGTGTTTGTGAAAAGTGGCTTGGTAAGTCTGGAATAACAGAATTCAGTGCTCCATGGAATCACTGAATCATGAGATGATTGGGGTTGGAATGGACAATAAAGCACATCCCACCCCCTGCCATGGGCAGGGACACCTTCCACCATCCCAGCTCAGACACTTTTAGGGATGGGGCAGCCACAGGTGCTCTGGGTGACCTGTGCCAGGGCCTCCCCACCTCACAGGGAGGAATTTCTCCCTAATCTTCCATCTAAAGCCACTTTCAGTGTGAAGCTATTCCCTGTGCCCTGCCTTGGGGGGAGCAGATGAACTCCTGTGTGGTGTGAATCCTCTCAGGACCTGTCAGGGCTGGAGACTCCCTGATTTTTACGTGTACAGGGATGTGCCACGTGCTGTGGCACAAGAACAGGTTTGTTGCTTGAAATGAACAATTCAAAACCATTTGGAAGATGGTCTGGGGTGTCTTGTAGCTGGTGGTGGAAGAGAAGAGCCTTTATTGCTGTGGCAGCACAGAGGCTGCAGGGTCACAGCAGCAAATGGATGTTCTCAGGTTGCTTTTCCTGAGAGCACAATGAAATCACCCAGTTAGTTACTCCTGAGAATTCCCTCTCACAGCAGGGCAGCTGGTGTGTCAGTGCTGATGGGGTGTGACATTCTGGGTGGGCTTTGCTGTGCCCTTGGTGGGTGCCAGGCTGGCAGAGCTGCTCCCAGGGATTGGGTGGCACAGCCTTGGCTCCACTCACCCAAAAGGTGTTTCAAAGCTTTGTCTCTCAGGTTCCCTCCAAGGGAGTCAGCTGCAGGCACAGGAAGGCAGGTGCTAAGACACAGCAGTGCCTTCTCCTGGAGCCTTCCATGGTTGTTCTGCTCTGGGATTTCACAGGTGCCCAGCAGGGAGTGAGGAAAGGGCTGCTTTGTGACCTCTCTTATGAGTTGCACAATCTCACAGCACGTGAAAGGACAAAAGAAGTTATTGGAGAGAGCTTTTGCAAATGTACATTTTTGTATCATAGGATTCTCTGGAGGGTTTAGGGCCTTGTGACTTTTGTCTAACATTTCTTTGGGTGCTGCTACATATTTTTGAATTGCATCTTTTCTTCTAGGAATTATTGTCCCTACTTCAGCAGGAACAGGGAGGGCAAGTAAGAACTTGATTTGAGCAGTTTCCTCCAATGTCCTTAGTCAGCTGAAGGTTGGGAATGCTGCTCCTGAGGCAGTGGATGGGCCTTGGTGTCTGTTCTACACGAGTGTGATTTGGAAATGCTGCAATCTGCCCACAGGGGGTTACAGAGCTCTGGGGTCTGAGCCCTTCCTGTCTGTGGGATGAGGGAGCTGCAGGGCAGCCGAGGCCCTGCTCCCCCTTATCTCATTTTCACATTCTTTCTGTCCAGAGATACAAAAAGGAAACGTTTTACCTGTCAGGTTGTTGCAGAGGGTGGTCAGACATTGGAAGGGAGGGGCTGCCCAGGGAGGTTTGGAGTCCCCATCCCTGGAAGTGTCCAGGGAACACCTGGATGTGACATTCAGGGCTGGGTGACAAGGTGGGGATCACTCACAGCCTGAACTTGATGATGTAAATAAATCTACAGAGAGATGTCCTGGCCCTGGGGAGGAGGTACCTTTCCTTTCCAGGGTGCTGTAAGGAGCAGTGGTGCTCTGGCTGCAGCCCCGTGTCTGCCTGGGCTGTGTTGGCAGCAGCAGCTGAGTAGGGATGGATCCCTGCCCCTGTCCCTTGTCTGCAGGAGTCCTGCCCCAGTCTCTGCTGAGTTACACACTGGTGACTTCCTGCTGCTTTCCATCCTCCCTAATTCCTGCCTGGCTGTGAGCTGTGTGTCTCTGGAAAACTGTTCTGCTGTCTGGGGAGAGGCTTCCCTGGACACTGGGGATTTGGACCAGCCATGTGCCCTGACCTTCACTTGTAGTTCTTTTTCATGGAAATAAGGTTTTGTCATCTGTATTGTAAATAAAATGTGTATTCTGCTGATGAGGTTATGATAATACAATATTATAATAATATAAGCAAACTATATATAGTATTATAATAATATAAGCAGACAGCTTATATGATTATAATAATATAAATATTTTATATATATAAGTATATATAGTAAGTATATATATAGTATATATATAAGTATATATATATACTTGTTAGATATAAGTATATATATACTTAGTATTAGATATAAGTATATATAAGTATATATATAAGTGTTAGATATAAGTATATATATACTTAGTATTAGATATAAGTATATATAAGTATATATAAGTATATATATAAGTATTAGATATAAGTATATATAATAAGTATCTATAAGTATATCTAATATATATAAGTATATCTAATAGAAGAAATATATAGTATTATAATAATAGAAGCAGACAATATATAGTATTATAATAATATAAGCAGACAGCTTATATTATTATAGTAAGTATTATATATATAAGTATCTATAATATATATATATATAAGTATATCTAATATAAGTAAGATATAGTATTATAATAATATAAGCAGACTATATATGTCTGCTGCTTTCTCCAGCTCATTTAGGTCAGCAATGTGTAAAGAATTAAAGAAAATGGTCATTGGGGTCAGGCCAGGCCTGTGGGCTCACAGTTTGAGGCTGCAGGAAAGCTGGTGAACACTCTCTGACGTGGGTGTTGCTATTAGGAAACAAAAATGTTACAGCTGTAAAACACCAGCATAGAGAGTAAGTGACAGTCCGTGCACATCAGCAGATCTAGATTTGGGTTACCTGCTCCCACTTTCTCTGCTGTCAAAGAAATGTTGCTTTGGGAGGCCTGGGGAGTGCTGAGCTGGACTGGATAAGCCTGAGGATGCTTTTTGTTACAAGGCCATGGTGTTCCCTAGCTGTATCCCTGAAGGAGTAGAGTGGTTTTGCCAGAAGTTTGAGTATTTTTCAGCTGACTTGGCTTTGTCGTTGTGAAATGACAGTTTGTCGTGTTGGAACTCGTTAATTGTTTGAGCAGCCACAGAGCCCTTGAACTTTTTCTCCATTTCTGGAAAAGTTTACAGCATCCTGAGCTGTTTTTAATGGCTGCTTGTGCCAGGGCAGGGACGTGGGGTTTGGGTCGTGTGGTTTCCTCGGAATTACCACAGTACAGGGAGTTCTTTGGTGAGGCAGGAATTTCAGGATATTTAGCCACATGGTTCAGGCCAGGGGCATTGGAAGAGAGAGGAGTGGTGGTGGTGGTTGCAGAAGCTGCTCTGGCTCCCTGGGGAGCTTGTGCCAGGTGATGGTGCCAGGCTGTGTGACAGCTGCTGGTGGCAGTGGGGCTGTGCCCCTCGAGCTGCCCCTGTTCCTGGACACCGTGGTGCCCATGCTGGACAGGCCTGGGAACAAGGCTTAAACTGCTCTGTGGGATTCTGTAGCAGGTCCCAAGATGAGGAAGTTGTTAAATTTGGCCCTAGCAGCTCATCAGGTCATTGTTCCTGCTGTGCCAGCACAGATCTGTGCCTGGGGAGGAGCCGGTGCCATTTTGTTTCCGGATGCCAGGCTGGGTGTGTGGGCCTGGAGTCTCCTGCCCTAAAGGAAACATCCTTCCCCTCCTCACAGAAACTGTGTTAGGAGAGCCTGAACCTTGGGGGAGTCACTGCTGGGAGCATGGAGAAGAGTTCTGCTTAATTTAGCTTTGTCATGTCAGAGCTATGAATAGTGAAATCACGGGATCACATTTCATGCCAGCTGGGAATGGTGTTTGCTCTGCCTCACTCCATGGTAACTGGAAGCTGCTGGGCCAGGAGAAAAAAATAGTGAAGCTAATGGCACACAGAGATGGCTCTGGGCTTCACTGGGGGTTGTTTCCCACCCAAGGAGGGGTTTTCTATCCCTGCTCTTGCTCCTGTGAACACAGCTTGTGTCTCTCCTGTGTCTGAGAGTGAGGCCTGTGCACAGCCCTGCTCACAGTTTCTGGCTCCAGTGATCCCAGAGCAAGTGCCCTGCTCACAGTTTCTGGCTCCAGTGATCCCAGAGCAAGTGCCCTGCTCACAATTTCACCTCCACATTCGTCACCCAGCCATTTTTAGCCTGCCATGATTTACAGGGCAGGGTGGGTGTGCAAAGCCCAGAGAGCCCCAGCTGGGAGCTGAGGGTGCTGAGCTGGCTGGGCCAGGCACTGCTCCTGCTGCTGCCTGGGGTCATTCCTGCCTTTGGCTGAGGGAAAACAGGGCAAGGAGCCCCCCAGGAGGGTCTGCTCTGGGAGCACTAAAGGTGATGGGGGACTGTGGGGTGTCAGGCTGGAATTCAGCCCTCCAGGGGCTGAGGCTCAGCGTTAATGATGTTAACTAACCTGTGCCTTAACAGGGGGCTGGACATGTGATACCAGGTGGCATCGTGTACATGGTAATTTACACCTGAAATAATTACAGGAATTGTTCCTGTGGGGCTGTGGGTGAGGTTGGCTTTCCAAGTTAAGGCCTGTGTATGCACTGTCTGATTAAATGAAGTTATTTTTGTGGCCTTTCTTACTGGGAAATGGTGCTGGGATGAATGGTTGAAATCAGAATCCTTTCCTGTGCTGCTAAAAGAAGAGGATTTGCCACTGTCTGGTTTGGTTTAAATTTGATTTTCCTTTTCTTGCTTAGGTCAATCACTTCTAAAGAAGCAGTGTTTAGAACCAGATTTGATGGGACACTTGTATAAGGTATGTGAGCACAGCATGGAAAATTGTTCAAATAAGCTTATTCCATATGTGCAGGATTCCTGTGGACAGGCATTTCCCTCTGTTTTGAAGCCTGGCAGAGTGTAGGGATGGCCTGGTCTGGTGCCTCATCCTTGCAATAATGCCACAATTAAAAACAAAATTTAAGAACTTTAAGTGTTATACCAGGTCATGGAAATCCTTTTCCTTGTTTTCCCCTGAGATCATGGGATTCCAGTTAAGGTAGAGATAAATGAAGTGCTGGCTTGAGAATATGTGAGTAGTTTTGCATTTTCTCAGCTTATAAATGAAATTTGCTGGAGTATTTGTATTTCCATAGGTTAAGTGTGTGGAGAGTTGTAATCCCTCAGGAGATTCTGTTTTGGCTCTAACTGTACTGTATGTTGCAGAAGAAATTCCAAAGAGCCCCTAATCAAACAGTTTTCCTTTCACTTGCTGTTTATTTGGAGGCAGAACTTCCACGTTTTTTAAGTGTGCAGGAGCCTGCTGGGCTCCAGCTGGCAGACACCTGAGAGGATGGAAATGTCCTCGAGGGTGCAGTTCATCCTCCTTTGCTGAGAGCTTCACTTACACACAGGTCTGAATCCTTTGAGTTAACTGATTTGTGAATAGTTTTCTTAAGGAAAGTCAATTGGACCATTTCTTGCTTCTTGTGGGGGTTCCAAAATTCCAGTCCTGGATTCCCAGGCCCCACCCAGGGATTCCCAGCCCCCAGCAGGGTTGTCAGAGCATCAGTTTGTATCCATCAATTTGTATCTTTCTGCTTTTCCCAAGCTGTGTAAATTTGGAACCTATTTCATCAGCTTTTTCCTTTTTTTTTTAAATTATGTGTGTTTTCTTCTGTGTTTAACAGAACTTCCAGCCACCCAACTTCTGTAACAAAAACACCCAGATTTCTAATCAGCTTTTTCTTGGATTGTTTCCCTGAGCTCCCTGTCACTAAACTGTCTGAATAACAACATATGACTTCTTAAGCTCAAACATTTGTAAAATAGTGTCTCTCAAGTAGCCAGTTTCAGAAAAGTCACTGACTGGGGTTTGTAGCTGGTCAAATTATTTGGAAAGGGATTGTTCAGCCCTACAATCTGCAGAATCAGTCCTTTCCAGAAGAACCTGTAAATACTCTTCCAGCCATTCCACAGAACCTGCTTCTAATTACCTGAACCCAGGGCTGGAGCTCAGGGTTAAACTTCTTTAGGATTAGTTTGATGGTGTGAAAACCTCAATGTCCTTGAGGGAAAAATCTTAATTTTGAAAGCACGTAGACTAGAGAGAGATTGAAACTGCTGCTGACAAATTTGTGTTTCTCTTGCTGTGGCAGAATAATTTTGGATGTTTTCCCCCAAGTGTGTTTAGGACATTTTAGAGTAGAACACTGTTCTGTGGTTGGGTTTTTGGTAATTTTTTTTAGCAGTGTTGCCTGGGATATTTTTTGCTAAGGTCAGTAGGTGTAGTTGTAGCTTTAGTTAATGTGTGTCATAAATCTTCTGAAAACACATTGGCATTGGATCTGGGAAGAGAAGTCATTCTGCTTTTTGTTCCCCCAATGAAATTTGATTAGAATTAACATGTTAATTTGCTCCTCCCTGGCTGGCTGTAGGAACTGTGCAGGTGGCTCTTCCCTTCCCCTTTAGTGTTCTGTTGATATCAAGAACATACTGAAGGTTTGCTCTTGCACCAAAAATCAGCTTGAAAAGGAAGAACCCAGTAGAAAGTGAGGTGTTAAGAGTTGGGTTCTGAGCTAACAAAGGTGAATCTGCTCTCTGCACTTGCTGCTGCACTTCAGGGATGTGGGGAGAGCTGCAGCTCTTTATAAGCTTATTTTTGCAGTGATTGTTGTTGCCTCATTATACACAGCATACTTTGTAAGGTGTTTTGTGGGATTATTCCTTTTTCTCAGAATGAACTAATCTTGTTTGGGTTTTGGGGTTTGGGATTAGGAATTGTAGAGCTGGCAGAAGGAGAATTAATTTTTTTTTCTTCCCTGATAATGAAGGGTTGAGCAAATGAAGGAGCAGCTCAGCTGTTCCTCCCAAGCTGAATGTCTGTGCTGGTGACACCAAATGGATGCCAAGAGGCTCGGGCAGAAATGTGCTCTCTAATGAGGTGCCACCTCATTTGCTTTGGGCCTCACAGCAAAATAAACCACAACAGCTTCACTCAAATTCTAGCCAGGAAAAAGCAAATTTTTATTTTCCTACAGCACTTGCAGAGAGCTTTCTACAAATGCTTTTACAAAACATTTAATATTTATGAGCTGAGTGTTTGCAAACACCGTGTAATAAACGGAAACCACCGTGAGGAGTTTCACCACGCTGTGCTTGTGTCTGAGGCATGCACACCAGCCACGTCACTTGTTTCCAGGTGTTTTGGGGTTTGTGCTCAGATATGAATACAGAGAGCTGCCTTGGCAGGGAGGGGTGTGCAGCATTTCCCTCTCCAGGCTGGTGGTGCTCCATGTGCAGGATCCTCGCTGGCACCTGGGGTGGGGTGGGCTCAGCTGGAGCTTGTGCCAGCTGGCTGCTCTGGGCAGGGCTGGGGAAGGGCTGAAATCCCAACGTGTGCTGCCTGAAAGACCTGGAACAAAGGACTGGAAGATGGAAAGAGTCACAAAGTAATACAGGCCAGTTGGAAACAGGGAACAAATTCCTGGAAAAAAAAGCTTTTTGACAACCAGCAATGTTTTTCCTTTGACCCATGACTTGGCACATGGAAATGTTCTTTACAGTGTTCTGGAATAAGAAACTCCTGGGCTATGATTTCTACCTCAGCAGAGAGCATTGAGCACGTTTCCCAATTTCCTTTTGCTATCTGGAGGAAAGGTTTGCTACTCCTGCCTGTTGTGTGTTGACTTGGTCCTTTTTCTGTAGCAGTGCTCTAAACACAGGAATAGTATTTTTCTCCAAAGGAGAATCCAGATTTTGCTCTGATTGACACCTCTGTGTGTGGGATTGTACCAAAACTTGCTGGTAACAATGGTGTTTGGGTAGTAGGCAGAAAAACCCCAAAGCCCAAGTGTTCTGTCAGAAAGCAAGAAATAATGGGTGTGGCAAACTTTCTGCCACTGTGAAAGGCTGAAAGTCAAAGGTGTTTGTAAGATATAAGTTGAGATTTCTTATTATGGACATTTAGACTAATGGACAAGACAACAGTAAAAATAATAAAAAAAGGTCTGTGGCATGTTGTTCTTTGTGGCTTTTTTTCCAAGACTGGTAAGCAGGATTTAAAAATCGCTAAACTTTGCAACACCCTCTTCCCTCTTGGGTGAGAACAGGACTTAATCACCAGTTCAGAAAAAGGTTTCAAGGCTACTTGAAAACTGCTTTTTCAGTGAAGTAAGGACAAGAAATTAATAGCTTTTAACAAGTCTATGTTATGGCTGAACACAGAGTAAGTGACATTCTTGGTATTAGATCAGGGGTTTAATAACATGGAGTAATTTCTGAGGTTGTGTTTACTGTTGTTTTCTCTTCTAAAACCTCCACCCCTCCAGCAGTGCATGGAAGGATTCTGAAATGTAACTGTAGACCTGTCAGAAAAGCTCCCAGTGGCCTGGTGGCTCCCTTGGATGACGGCGATAATGCTGATGGAGGAATTGTCAGGAAAAGAATTGTTTCTGTTGGCTTGTGGATTCCTTTAACAATGGGGGAAAAGCCTTAGTCCTGAGCCCAGTCAGACCATTCAAATGGGCTGAGAGAAACGGCTCCAGCACGGCTGTACAGGTGCACTGACAGATGTGTGTCACAGCAGGTGGGGTGGGGCAGGGGAGGTGGAGCAAGGAAGGAAGAAGATTTAAATATTGAAGGCATGAACGATCAGTTTTAAACCTACATTTTCCATAAAAGTCCATGAAAAAATTCCTGGTCAGCTGTGGTGTGTGTGCTCTCTGAAACACTGGGGATCTGATGAACCTTTTGGGTGCAGCAGGAGCTTAGGGCAGCCAGTTCACTGCTGGTGGCAGTACAGCAGTGCATATACAAAGGTGTATTTTCTTCTCATTTCAGGTTTTCTTCCTGGTTTCATAATTGGCAAAGCTGAGACGGTGAAATCTGACAGAAGGGTGCAAGGTGTGAGCCTGCTCAAGCAGGTAGGCACAGCAGAAAAAATATTCACAAGAGGTAAAACTGCCTGTCTTGGGATTTGTAATGGACCTTCTTATATCCCTTCTCTTCTGGGCGTGCTGCAAGTCACACTGATGGTAAAATTCTGCTTTCATTGGTGATGTTGCTGTGCAAAATATATGGAGCAGGTTTAGAAGAAAAAAAATCAGTCCTTTTTCATGGAATGTTTGGGCTTGTCTTCCCAAGTAACTACAAAAGGGTAAAGTAGAACAATTTAGTGAAAAAAATCCTGGATGTCCTGGAAGAAGTGGTGCCTATTTTTGTTTTTTAAATGCTGTATTGACTAATCTTTGGATTTATACCCTGATGATTTTTGGGAGAAGAGCACTGCTTCCCCAAATACCATAACTGGCCATGTGCCCTCCTCCAGCTTTTGTTCCTTGCTAGAGCATTGCAGTGATTTCAGCCAGTGGCCTTAAAAGTTTTCCTTAACCATTGTGAACACTTAAATTCCAAAGCTGTGGAAGCTCATGGAAGTGCACAGCTGTGAGAGACTCTCAATGGTGACCTTTTTTCATTGCTGCAGAGTGGAGCAGAGCAGTTGTGCTTCTCTTTTGGGTTCTGTCAGGAGGTAAAACATTAACTTTCCTGCCACTGTTTCATGACATTAGTTTGCCTTCTGGGCAAAGTCCATCGTGGTGCTTTAGTGGGAGCATTTGCTCCTCTATTGTTTCCATCAGTGGTTTGCTGGATTGCCCTGAGGATTTGGGAATGGAGAAGACAAAGTTTGATCTGTACAGTGTGGTTTTATGACAGATGAAGGAGTGTCTGTTTCCCAGGGGGATGATGCCTTACCAGAACTTCCAAACTCAGCACACAGATCACATCCAAGAACAGTGGATCAGGCAGCAGCATCAGCCTTATCCCTTCCCAGGTGCAGGAGGAACCAGTGTCTGTGTCTTTAGGAAGCACATGGGACTCTGGCAGGGCAGATTAAGGATGAGTCCTCATAGATCTGTGAAAATGTTTCTGCTTGTGTCTGGCTCAGGGCCAGACAAAGCATCTCCAGGAGCTGTGTGCCCCCTGGGCACAGCTCCCTGGGCAGGGGGAGAATGGGAGTGGCAGGGGGAGAATGGGAGTGGCAGGGGGAGAATGGGAGTGGCAGGGGGAAGAATGGGAGTGGCAGGGGGAAGAATGGGAGTGGCAGGGGAAGAATGGGAGTGGCAGGGGAAGAATGGGGGTGGCAGGGGGAAGAATGGGAGTGGCAGGGGGAAGAATGGGAGTGGGAGATCAGCAGCCACTGCTGTTCTCAGAGTTTGCCTTGCTTCACTCACAGGCACCTGTTTATTTAAAAAATATAAAATCCTTTTTATAAGAACAGATGCTTTCAGAGCAGGGTATTTTGCTGAACATATTTCATCTGAGTCAGTCATTTTTAAAACTAAATGTGTATCACAGTAAATTTACAACTGCAGTTAACTGAGGGGAGCTGACGTGACTCCAGTGTGCAGTTTGTTTAACCTTTTGAGTGCTGATAGAGCACAGCAACTCTGTTTCTATCCTAGTAGGAGTTACTTCATGTGTTAGGAATGAATCAACTTTAAAGTGTTGGCAGAGATAAAGAATCCAAGATGTGAGAGTTTGGCACACGTTGCACACACCAGAGTGATTTGGCTGGGAAGTGCTGGAGATCAAAGTGAAAGGCAAAAACTATTAAACAGATCAAAGAGGTATTTTTAAAATCTATTTTGGGGTCTTCTTGAGATTTCCTGAGAGTTGGTGCCACATCCTCTGTATCTTGCAGTAGTTCCTGTTACCATTTCTTTCTTCTCCTCTTCTATATTTTGGTTTCCAGTGCTCAGCGTTGGATTGTTGTGGGCAACAGAGTAGGAAGTGTTGCAGGGAGTGGTTCAACAGACATATTCAGTGAATTAAAAGGAAATACTTAAAAATTATCCTTTCACACATTCTTTCCCTGAAAAACAACCAAGCACAAGAGCAAACTTTGGTTCTCAATGGCAGTGTCTCTTGATTTTCATCCCTGGGGCAACAAGGAATAAAACATCTATCATTTCCTAATAGAGCAGGAACATCAATTCTGTTATTTCTTCTGCAAGCTTTCTGATGTGGAATATATTCAAATACTTCCATTGAATTGATCTAACATCTTCAGTATAGTTAAAGGGAAGAACAGGAGCATGTAATGTGATTTTTTTTTAAAATAAAAGCCAACTTCCCATTTCTAGAAAGTCCCAGCTCTGGTGATAAACCACCACTCACTCTCCCAGCAGCTGCTCCTGTGCCAGGCATTGTGTTTTTCCTGGAGGTGCCCTGACAGAAGTTGAAGCCTTTGGTAACCATATATGTAATTTTGGAGAGCCACTGGAAGTGAAGGCATTGCAAGTCAGTCCTCTGGAATTTCCTTAAAATGGATATAACAGCAGCAGCAGCCACACTTGATCAGTTGTGTTTATGTACCTGAATGTCTCTATTTTTAATCAGTTGGTAAAAAAAAAAGATTAACTTTGTACTAACATAGTTCCTTTTTATTTCTGGCTCTTTTTCATTAGTCATTTTTAGGTGGGAAGTTTGTTGATAACTTTTCGAGTGTGCAATTAATGCAAATTTCACTCATTGGTAAAGAAGAACAGATCAGGGAGGGTGTAACTGAAAGATTTGTGTAGTCACACTATTCCCTGAATCATCTTCTAAGGGACTTTCTAATCTTTACCTGGATACATGCCTGAAAATAGTCCAGATAATTCATAATTATGGCTATTTTGAGTCATTTAGTGCTACAGTGTAATCTCTTCTGTCTCTGAATATTTGGAAGGACATCTGATTTATTTTGGCTGCAACAGAACTGGCTGGCTGATCCACGCTGGTGACTGATCACAGCAACTGCAGGAACTGCCCAAGCAGAGAGGACAGGATTGAACCTGAGCAGAGCTGTGCAGATAGGGTCACATTCCTGTGTCTTGGAGTATCAGCTCTTTTTTGATTGCCTCTGAAAGTTTAGATAAAAGTTTATGGGGTGGGTTTTTTGATGGTAAGCCCAGGCAATTCAGAATTATGGCTATTTTGAGTCATTTAGTGCTACAGTGTAATCTCTTCTGTCTCTGAATATTTGAGAGGACATCTGAATTATTTCTTCCCTGTCCTTTAAAGCAGTGGCAGCTGGCTGCACAGACAGGGATGTGGCTGCAAGTACATGGAATTTTCACTTCCACAAGCTAGTTTGCCTCTAGAGGTGTCCCTGCCTCAGCCAGCAGCGTGGCCCTGCCTCTTCCCAGGTTTGCATTAACTTGGTGCCTTCAACTGTCACACTGTCATTTGTGATTACTCTGGGTTTGGAGCCTTTTATTCTTTCTGCAGTTTTCCTCTTTAGACTGAAATAAACCTTCTATTCTGAGCCCAGCACCTTTCATCTGTTCCTAGCAGGCACTTCAAACATTCCTATTTCCAGCCTTATCAAGCTCCGCGTCCCCGGAGTCCGTCAGCCTGCCGGGTGCCGCCTGTCCTCTCCTACCAACCACGTGCTTCAGCTTCTCAAATCCTCCTCTTTCCCTGTTTCCCTCAGGTGCACTGACAGGTGCTTGCAAGGATGTCTAAAACAAACAAATCCAAGTCTGGCTCCCGTTCCTCCCGCTCGAGGTCTGGCTCCAGGTCCCGCTCCCGGTCCTTCTCCAAGTCGCGCTCCCGGTCCCGCTCCATCTCCCGCTCCAGGAAACGCAGGCTGAGGTGAGTGTGTGCAGCCAAAGGGTGGGACAGGGCTTTTCCTCCCTACAGGTGGTTTGTCACTTAGCTCCTTTCCAGGGAAAGACTTTGATTAGATCTCAGGACAGATAATGTCCCGTGTCTCAGGCTGTTTCCTGCTAACCTGTGCTGTTTGGTTGTTTTCAATTGCTTAGGAGAATAAATGGTGAATGAACAAATAAGTTAGAAGAGTATGATATTTGTTAGCACAGTCAATATCTTCCTTTTGAGACTTTGGCTTTTTTAAGGAGGCTTTAATGTAATGGATCTCAGACTTGAGGGGTCTTTGCAGATGTCCTTAATGTAATGGATCTCAGACTGGAGGGGTCTTTGCAGATGTCTTTAATGTAATGGATCTCAGACTCGAGGGGTCTTGGCAGATATCATGTGCTTTTCCCCTCTTGAGAAGTGAATTCAAGCAAGTTTTAATATTAATTTTAGACACTGCTGTGAAAGGTGGGGACAATTCTTGATATTCCCTTGCCCCTCCCCTCAGCATGCAGGAGCCAGGTAACAGGGAAGATCCTCCTGGAGAGATAAAGTGAATAAGAGATAATTTTCCTGCAGTTAATTTTAAGAAATGATGAATGTGTGTAAATAGCTGTTCCTGTCTCCCTGAATTGCTTCTGAGCAGGCCAGTTACGGGCTTGTGTCTTCCCTGCATGTCAGTTTTTTCCTGTTCTCTTGGCTCAGCATTCTGCATCTGGCAAAGCCATCGCAGCTGGATGGGGTGTAATAGTGTTCTCCTGCCTTTTCACTCATGAATAACACGTATTCTGAATACCACTGGGCTGGGAACACACGCAAATGTTACCAGTTAGAGATTTCAAAAATACAGAAGCTCTAATGAATGCACAGTTGGAGAAAGAAGGACATGACAAAACTAAATTAGAGGCGGAGACTTGAGTCCAACCGAGCCCCTTGCAGGAGGAAACTGGAATGCTGGAAGATCCGTGCTCATTTGGGAATATCTCCTAGCTGTGAAGGAACTTTGGCAGTTGAGAAAAAGGCACCCTGTGCAAACATGATTGCTTCTTCTGTGCTGCTGCTGAAGCTACTTTTGCTTTATAAATAACTCCTTTTTTTAAAAAAATAAAGGAGTCTGAATGGAGGGGGTCAGCCCAGCCCAGCCCCCCTGCTTGGCATTGGGATGTGCTCCAAGGTAGGTCTGGTGGGATCTCAGCATAAAATGCTGTTGCTGTGTCCTTCAGGATGCACCACAAATTGTTTTATTCTTCTTTTGGTAGTTTTGCTGTTTCTTCTAGGTTACAGTGCTGTGTTGGAGTCTGCCTAATATCTTCTGCTTTCTTTATGACTTTATTTCTCGCTTCCTGTAAATGCTGGGGGTTTAGCCCTGGAGCAGTGCAGTGCCAGCAGCTTTGGGGGCTGGTAGAGTTGGGGGAATTATCACTTTTGGTGTTTCTTTTCCTGCATAACTTTTACTGTATTTTTCCAAAGAGATTTTTGGTAAATAGTCTCTGCAACTTTTGAAGCGAAATCTTGCTGCAGCTTCTCTAAAGCACTAGAACAGATTTTGGAAGCGTCGTGCGACAGGTCCTTGCTGATAATTGATCACAGATGCAGCAGTTGTGTGAAAACTGAGCATCTGTGTTCCTCATGCCTTGGACTAGAGCTTGTTATAACTGGTCCTTGCCTCCTACCTCTCTGCTTTTCCTTCTGGTCGCTGTTGTTTGAATGAAGAAGTGTCTCAGATAAGTTTTTTGGTTGTTTGAAGGATTGAAAAATCTGTTAAAACAGTCATTAAGCTGTTTGTTAGCAATGACTGGAGTATGAATAAGAGTTTCCTACGACTTTCCTGCTAAACTGTGGCCTGTTTGGTAGGAGCAAGAAATTAAAACAGAACTAAAGTTTCATTTCTGGCTGCACACGTGTGCTAACTGTGTAGGAATTCCAGCAGCAGGTTGTTGTCCCTTGGTTCTGGGGGTTTGGAATGTGAGAGGTGAGGAGCAGCACTGAGATCTGTGTGAGGAAGTTCATGTCCATTGGAGTACGACCAACATGTGTGTCAGAGCCAGATTTCAGAATGCAAGAAAGGGCTGTGAAAACTCTTCCAATGAATGTTATTTGCTAAAATTCCATTCGGAAAAAATCTCTTTTCTATTTCAACTTCCGAGTTTGGCCAGTCCTTCCCGCAGCTCTGGCAGCTGAGCTACAGTGGGACCTTTAAACACTTACGCAACTGCAGCAGTTTAATGGGGGAGGCTGGTGGGACAATCAGCCTCTGGAATCTGCGTTTTTCCAGGGTTTGTGCGTTCCTGGATTCGGGATTTTGTGGATGCGGGTGGGGGCGTCCACAGCGGCACCTGGTGGCACCCGGCGGGGCTGTCCCAGTGCTGTCCCTGCCCGGGAACTCCGTGGGATGGAGCCGTGGGATGGAGCCGTGGGATACACCTTTGGGAGCTTAAACCCGTAGGGCAGTGAGCCCTTCGCCCCACTGCTGCCCTGCTGCTCTTGGGGTGTAGCCATTTATTGAACTTGCCTGACAAAGAAGTGAGGTTTCATCTGGATTATCAGAATTTTAAAGTGCGTCTGAAGTTGGGGCAAGAGAGGGAAATTTGGGGTCTGACAATAACAGTTGTGTGATTTGCATTAAAAATATTTCTTTGTGGGTGAGGTATAACCGTGACCTTGAGCTGTTAAGGGCTGGATGCTTGAGATCTGTCACTTTTTCTGAAGCTGGATAGCAGACATTTTCATCCCAGCAAAACAGAGAGCAGTGTGTGCTTATCATGGTCTCTGCAATAATCCTGAAATGAAACATTTGACAGTATCACAGGTAAAAGTATTTCCACTGCAATTTATTCACGACAAAGTGTAATACCTCAATCAGGTAAGGGTAAACCAAAGAAATTTCTTTTAAAAGCTAAGAAATTCGTTTTTCAAAGTCTTTTTTAAATAAAAAGTTGTGGCAGAAGAATAAACTCTAAAAATAAATTCTAAAAAGAAACGATAACATAAAATATCTGTGTAATTTTTTTTTTCCATCAGTTCTAGGTCTCGTTCAAGATCCTATTCTCCATCTCACAACAGAGAAAGGAACCACCCAAGGGTCTATCAGAACCGTGATTTCAGAGGCCACAACAGAGGATACAGGAGGCCGTATTATTTCCGTGGGCGAAACCGAGGGTTTTATCCCTGGGGCCAGTACAACCGAGGAGGATATGGGAATTACAGATCCAACTGGCAAAACTACCGCCAGGCCTACAGCCCTCGCAGGGGGAGGTCACGCTCCCGCTCGCCCAAGAGAAGGTCTCCTTCCCCACGGTCCAGGAGTCATTCCAGGAATTCGGATAAATCATCTTCCGACCGCTCAAGGAGGTCTTCCTCATCCCGCTCGTCCTCGAATCATAGTCGGGTTGAGTCTTCCAAGCGTAAATCTGGAAAGGAGAAGAAATCATCCTCCAAGGATGCCCGGGCATCCCAGGCCGCGGGAGATAACCAAGGAGACGAGTCTAAGGAGCAGCAGTTTTCAGGAGCGGGGGCTCAAGATGCCAAGGCATCCGAGGGATCAAAAGCATGGCAAGATGTGAGCAGCTACGGCACGGGCTCCACGTCCCGAGGGTCAGTGTCGGAGCTGAGCCCCCGGGAGCGCAGCCCTGCCCTCAAGAGCCCACTGCAGTCGGTGGTGGTGCGGCGGCGCTCGCCCCGGCCCAGCCCCGTGCAGAAGTCGAGCCCGCCGCGCTCCAGCCCGTCCCCGATGGGCTCTGGTGCCCAGAGTGGCTCCACCTCCTTCCAGGGGGGCTCCCACCAGAGCCCCTTCGAGCATGGCTCGGCAGGAATGAGCCCCACCAGAAAGAGCCCGGTGTGCAAAAGCCCCACACCCGTCAGTTCGCTGTATGGTGCCACTCCCAAGGAGGAGGGCACAGCTCCCGGGGGAGGAGCCTTCTCTAAAAGGCAAGTGATGTGTTTTGTGGTGCTGGGTTATTTTTTTGGGGTTATTTCTGAGGAGCCAGCTGCACGTGTGGATGCTCTCTGTGAGCAGGGCGAGGGGCTGGGGCAGGCTCCAGCTGGGAAGCTGTGCCAGCACACTGCCAGCTCTGAGTCTGCTCCTTTCTGAATTATGGAAAAAACACAGCCCACAGTTGTAGGAAATTGGAATTGGTTTTTCAGCTTGGATAGTTCTAAAGATTGTATATATATATATTCTCTGCAAAAGTGCTCATAGCCTGTGAACACTTGAAGTGAAGATTGCCCAAGGAGGTTTCTTGGCAGCTGGAAGCTCACATTTCCCAGTTACGTACGTGTTGGTTATAGACATTTTTAAGTGTTGCCTTCTGGAATTGTTAGGTACTGTAAATTAGAAGAAATTAATTAAATCCTACTGCATATCCTGCTGCAAGCAGCCCGAGGCAGATGCAGCTGCAGTGCTTGTGCCTGTGTGTGTGGGTAGGATGAGAAACTAAAGCACCAGATACATCTCTAAAATGAAGACAGCCTTCCATGCAGAAGGCATCTGCATCCATCATTGTCTTGATTAGTCCACTGCAGATTGTGCCCAAAGGAGACACTTTGTTTTAAAAGATACAGCACCATTCACAAGTGCTTTCAAATCTTTATTGTTTTTAAAGATGGTTTGATCTGGTTCTATATTAAGGATGTCTGAAATTTAAAACGGGGAAAAAACTCCTTTGACTCTTTATTTGGGCTTTCCAAAGCACTGAGCTGGTGTCTGTGGGCTTTCCTGCTGTCCCACAGAGCCAGGGTTTTGATTTGTGAACGCTTTAAAACTGTTCAGATGCTATAAACCAGCTGAATTGTTTTCACCAGAAGTGTTTTATCTCTCCCAGCAGCATATTCTCCTCTGTTAACCTGTTTGCTTTTATTTGTGTTTACAGTCTGTCATGAAATTTTTAGCTTACCTATGAAACTTGCATCCCAAATTTGAAGTAGCTTTTGAGGCTTTTATTTCCAGTGTGTTGTTTAAAGCAGAACAGCCCAATTTGAAAGGTTTGATGTGTTGTTCTCCTGAACCAGGTTTGTAAGTAAATAAACCAAGTGGGTAAGATGTTCCTCTTTTCCTTCCAATGCATCTGTGGGTCAGCTGGGTTTGATTTGTCCTTGAGCCTCATTCCATCAGTTCTGCATATCCATCTCCTTGTACATTTGCTGAATTTAGTGAGAACAAAAGTCTGAGTTCAGGCTGAGTAATCTGCTTGACATTTTAATTATTTTAGGGCCTAGAGGCAGTTTTCAGTACATATTTAGCATGGTGTTCTCTGAAGTTTGACTCTTTGAACTGAGGAATTGACCTCATTGAGCTCTAATAAGAAACCTCCTGTAATGTCTGTTTATGATCAGGTACCTGGAAGAGCAGAAGACTGAGAATGGGAAAGACAAAGACCAGAAAGTAACAAATGCTGAGAAAGAAAAAAGTAAAGAAAAAGGGAATTTCTCTGAGTTGGGATCAACAGATGGGAAGGCAAAATCTGACTCGTATGGATCGAAAGCTGACTCGGAGAAGGGATACCGCGGCAGCCAGTCCCCCAAGCGCTACAAGTTCAGGGATGACTTTGACAAGCTCAAGGTCCCAGAGTTCCACAAGGAAGGTCATTATGGGAAAGATGAAACAGATGAGCAGGACAAGAAAGACAAGGCAAAAAGCCGGAAAGATTCGGAATTTGATGATGAGCCCAAATTTATGTCTAAAGTCGTAGCGACTTCAAGTAAAAGTCAAGAAGAGGATAGGTCAGGAAAATGGGAAGGTGTGGTGTTCCTGCCACCTGGGAAGGAGAAGCAAAGGAAATCTGATGAAATGGAGGAGGAAAGCTATTCTGAAAGATCCAAAAAAGAAGAGAGACAAGGATCCAAGAGATCTGAATCTGGTCACAGGGGTTTTGTACCTGAAAAGAATTTTAGAGTGACCACTTACAAGTCAAGCCAGGAAAAAAGCTCTTCCCCTCCACCAAGGAAGGCTTCTGAGGTGAAGGAGAAGCCAGGCACCAAAGTAGAGGGGCTGACTCCTGGCAAATCCTCCTTTTCCATTACTCGTGAGGCCCAGGTCAATATTCGAATGGATTCCTTCGATGAGGATCTTGCACGGTAAGGACCTGCCAGCTTTTGAGCAGTCTCAGTAGTGATGTTTTTTCCTGTTTCCCTTCCTGAGATCCCCATGTGCTTGCCAAGTGTGAGGAAGGCTAAGTAATATTGCATCAGAGTTTGTGGTTTTGGGAGCTACAGATTAACTTTTTCCTAACCTTTGCTATGATTTGATATCAGATTAGTTTAGGATACACCAGGCTCTGGGAAGAGCCCCAGATGGAGTCAGGTACTCAGTGGCTTCTGGCTGAGGGAAGCTGAGTTGTGCAGAGGAGCTACTGTGCTGCTTGAATCCATTTGGTTCTCTGCCATGTGTTTTACTACCCTTATTCTCCATGCAGCATTAGAATAGTGACCTGAATTATCACAGTAACCTGGAGCAGTGTGTTTAGGGATGTTTCAAGGAGCTCCTTGCTCATGCTTTTGAGTGTTCATGGGTACCTCTCTACTAACAACATAAACCATCAGCGAGCTCCCAGCTCCTGCAGAATTAAACACCTTAAATTGCTCCCCTTCACCTCATTCTTCTGTCTCATGGGCTCTTCTTTTTTCCAGTCCCAGTGGGATATTGGCTCAGGAGCGGAAGCTCTGCCGGGATCTCGTGCACAGCAACAAGAAGGAGCAGGAATTCCGCTCCATTTTCCATCACATCCAGTCAGCTCAGTCACAGAGGAGCCCTTCTGAATTGTTTGCCCAGCACATAGTGACTATAGTCCATCATGTAAGAGGTGGGTCAGGAGTCTGTGTGTCCTCAGGAAAGGTTCCTTCTTCCCTTGCCCAAATAAGAGGGGTTTGTGCACTCAAAATGTCTTTTCCAGCAGATATTCCAGAGATGAGAGCAGCAACATGATCACAGTCATCTTTATTTACATAAATACTCTTCTGCACAGGCAGAAGGTGTTCTTGTTTGTACCTGAGAAATATTCAGGGTCTGGGACTTAGAATTTTGTGTTCTGATGAACTCGTGACTTGCTTGAAGAAATGAAACTGAAACACCAAAAACTGAAACTGCAGTTTGTCAGCAGCATTACAGCTCATCCCCATGGTGCTTCCTAACCTGCACCTGGGTTTTAACAAGCTGTGGGATGGGTGGGCTTTGTCTTTTTTACAAAACTGGCACTAATGCTTTGGTACTGTTTGTTGAAACCCCTGACAGAGCATCACTTTGGGTCTTCAGCAATGACTCTGAATGAACGCTTTACCAAATATCTAAAGAAAGGAATGGAACAAGATGCAGCTAAAAACAAAAAGAGCCCTGAAATCCACAGGTTGGTGCCATTAGAGACTGTTCTTAACATTGCAGAAGTATTCCAGATTTCATTTCTTAAACTCTGGAATAATTCCAGAATAATTCACATATATAACTAGCTTCAGCAAAAAAAACAAAAAAGGGGGGAAAATATGTGGAGTTTTAAATACCTTTGGAAATACTGGTCTGCTTTAAAGGACATTTGACCTAAAATCTTCAGGTTCTTCTTAATAGCAAGGTTATATCTGTGTATTTTTTCTTTCTTTAGGAGGATAGATATCTCTCCCAGTACTTTTAGAAAACATGGATTCTCTCAAGAGGAATCGAAAAGCTCCAGAGATCCTGGCTTCAAGGTGAACTGTTACTCTGATTAGTTTAATTCAACAAAATGAGTGCATTGGGCATGAACTTAACAGTGATGTTTTTGTTTAAATTACTCTCTACTTAAGTTTGTGTTTTTCTTTTAAGGATGGGCATAATTCTAAAAATGAACTACAAAGGGTTAATTTTTATTAAAAATGTATCAACAACCTTTGTGAAGTGGTTAGACTATGGTAAATGACCCCAAAGTCAATTGAGGTGAGCTTGAGAAAAAAGAGAGGATTTTTGGAACAAGTGCCCATGATGAGAGAAGAGACTTTTTGTGATATTTTTCTGCTTGTAAGTATGATTAACTCCATTGTTACGTGCAATTTTGCCAACCATGTTTTCAAAGACATGCATGTCAAAAAGAGGAAAGTAAAACTAAATGCTGAGCTAAAGCAGATACACTATTAAGCAGATGATAAATTTTGTTCTAACAACTGACTGTGCCATTTCTGTTGATTGCTGTTACTTTAACATTCAGCACTTGTCTTAGATCCAGAGCATTTGGAATTGAGTGTTTTACCTTTGCTGAGTAGATGAATGTTAAGCCATTGCACTCACTGTAAACAATCATAAAAAAGGCTTAACGTAAAATGTTTGAGATTTTAACCTTTGTTTATTCACCTTCATACATATTTACATTTGAAGAGATTTTAACCAGTCCTGCTGAAACCTTACTTGTTTCATATTTGTTTTCGATTTTTTCCAAACACACTTGTGGCTTGACATGGACGATGGTGAGATGGATTTGATGGGCCTGAACTCTGAGCATCAGCTTGGCAGAGTGTGTTATAAACGTGGTTTCCAAACAGCTCGCCAGCCTTCCGTGAAACAGACGTGCCCTCCCAAACCCAAATAGGTGTTTGCTGTGCCACATAAGGGAGCTGCTGCCGATTTTGTCACTTATCTGTCATCCATCGTGTTGGGAGCAGTTTTATTCTCAGAGTAGAAATTAAAGCTCTTTGCCTGGGGAAAGTAGAAGAGCAAAATACCAAAACAAAATGCCTGCTCTCACTCCTGCGTTATTTGACATATTTATTTAAACAAAAAAGTGGTTAGAAACTCATGTAAGTAAAAAATTTAACAGCTAGAGAATTACTAATCCTTTTGTATTTAATTGAAGACGATTAATTTGATGTATGTTGCGTATCAAGTTGTACAGTTCCCAGGATGAGTGTTGTGTAAATGCAGTAGCAATGGCTGAGGCTGGGTGTTGGCACCAACATGGTTTAAGGCTTCCTGCAGCCCTACTGCTGCCCCATTGCCTGTTTGTCAAACCACAGCCACTGTCACTTTGGGCAGGCAGCAGAATCTCACCCAGGTGCCACAGGGCTCAAAGGAGGTGCAGGGAAAACAACTGCTCCTTTCCCAGAGAAACTCCTAATCCCTTCTCGATGTACCAATTTAAATACAGCTCAGAGCAAGCGTTACCAGGTGTCTTTTATATTTGTTTTTAATTAGCAATCTAAATTTAGTTTTAATTTTCCATGCAGCTGGTGGGTTTTTGCTCTGTGAGACACCAGCTTGCTTTAGCAGACTTGGCAGGACTGTGGGAGACACACAGAGTGTGTCTGTGGGGCTTTGTGGCACCTGTCACACCGTGCCCTCCAGCCCAGGGGAAGGAGCTGTGGGTGGCATCTGTACCAAGTAAATCTTCCTGACAGACGTAGTAATGCCTCCCTGTCCATGGGGATGTTGGCCTTCTCCCAGACCCCTTGGATGTGCCTTTCACTGGCCTCCTCCTGCCCCTTGGATCACTAATCTTGGGTAGCTCCAAGCAGCAAAGAGCTTTTGCTTCTCCCAGAGTGTCACTACTAGACCTGGGGATTAAAATCCCTCTGGCCCCTGCCCAGGTGAGACTGTCAGCAGCACCTCAGGTGCACCCATGGGCCATCAGAGAGCTCTGCCACACTGTGCTTGTGATCCATAATCAGCTGGATGGGATTCCCCAGTTGTTCACATCCTTGCTGTGGTGTACAATTAGTGTCAGCTTCCATGTCTCCCTTCCTTCTACCAGACTGTTTATTTTAATGCTGTTTAAAGAGGAGATTAAAAGTTTAAAAAGCAGTGATTTTAAGTGTAGGAAAATTGAATTCTGACAAAGGCAGACTTAGTTTAATAATGCATTATTTGGCATCTTAAAGTGGAATATTCATTAGTACTCAGTTAAACTCCAGTTCTCCAGAAGTCTGTACAGTCAGTAGCAAAGTAAATGGTGCTGAGCTGGGGCACTGCAGACCTTGTGTTCAACTCTGCCCTCCCTCTCCCCTGCATTTGTAGGCTGAAGGGAAATATAAGGACGACCCTGTTGATCTGCGCCTTGATATTGAACGCCGTAAAAAACATAAGGAAAGAGATCTTAAACGCGATAAATCCAGGGAGTCGGTGGACTCGAGAGATTCAAGTCACTCAAGGGAAAGATCAACTGAGAAAACGGAGAAAAGTCACAAAGGCTCAAAGAAAAAGTATGTAGGAAACCCAGTAGCCATTTCCTTGTGCCTCTCGTGTCTCTGCTGCTCAGGTTGGAGACGACACCATGTACAACAGTTGTGCACACAGTTGTGCACCTGTGACATAACTCCTCCAGTGGCCTGAGCAAAACCCTCTGCGTGTGGTCTCGCTATCATTGTATCTCTCAGAAACACTAAATAATTGTAAAAGGTAGATGGGAAAAGCTCCATGTGTCGGGATGGGTGAGTCACTTTTCCTTCTTGTTCCTGTTGTGTCAGAGAGAAACAGCCATGTTAAAATGACTTGGCTTTGATGTTTATTTAATCCCTATTAGCTTAATTTTGACTAAAACTCCATGGATGCATGCTAAGCTGAGAGCAGATGGTGTAAACACCTTAGAAAGAAGCAACAAGTTCCTTCTGAAGAGATCTTAGACCCTGTGTTAGAGCCTGAGCTCTTACTATGGCTTTTCCTCTTGTAGTAGGAAAAGGAGAGCATGGCATTGATAAGAGAGTGATAATGAAGTGGTTTTGTGTCAGATGGGTCACAGCTGAGTTCCTAATGCTGTTTGTGTCCCCCTCCCCTCCGCTCCCGTCACTGGAACAGGAAACACCGACGGGTGCGTGAGAGATCCAGGTCCAGCTCATCGTCTTCGTGGTCCTCTCACTCAGTCAAGGCAGAGGAGTATCCCGAGGAGACTGAGGAGAGGGAGGAGAGCTCCACTGGCTTTGACAAGTCCCGGCTTGGGACTAAGGAATTCACTGGTCCAAATGAGAGAGGAAGAGCGAGAGGAACCTTTGTAAGTGTTCTCCACCCCTGCCCCAAGTGTTCTCCAGCTGTGCCCTGAGGGTTGATTCTCAAAGTGGGCAGGAAGTGGCTGCTGTGTGTTGCTCAGTTAAAGCTGCCCTGGAGGAGAAGCCCCCAGGGTGATGAGTCCTAGTGGAATCACTCCAGGTCTGGGGCATAAACCAGGCTGCTGGGGGCGTGCTGTGGGCAGCAAACTGCAGATGGGAGGAGCAGAACAAAGCCTGGAAGCTTCTGTGCATTACTGATTCTGAGCATCCTGATGGGCACATGCTGTGCTTCCACTGGGGTTTGGACACACTCATGTTTGCAGTCCATGTACAGAGGGGTCTCATCTGCATTTCTCATGTGGAAATACCTCTATATGATCTTCTTCAGCTTTACAGGAAGTGTGATGTGCTGTGTCATCAGATGAGCTAAAAACCCAAAACCACAAGCGCAGGGGGTGGTGCAACCATGCTAAAGCTGTCCTCTTGCTTTAATGCTAGGTTTTAAGTGTTTTGGATGGTCAGAGAAGGGATGTTGGATATCTTGGGAGTCCTGGAAGCTGGCTGGGGTGGGAGGATACTGCCTCTGCAGCCGTTCCATTTTTCCCTTGTGTGTTGCTGTTGCAGCAGTTCAGAGCTCGAGGGAGAGGATGGGGCAGAGGCAACTTTTCAGGCAACAACAACAGCAACAGCGGCGGCAACAACGACTTCCAGAAGCGCAGCAGAGAGGAGGAGTGGGACCCCGAGTACACGCCTAAGAGCAAGAAATACTACTTGGTACGTACCTGGGTGCTGAGACACCCGTGTGCTCCAGGTGTGTCGGGTCTCAGGTGCTTTAGTGGTGGAAGCACCTGCTGTCCCTGACACACCAGGTAAGGCTTCGGATGACACTTCACGGGAAAGCTGCCGGCTCGTGCCTAAAGGGGGCTTGTTCCTGCTCCCTGTAGAGTGGTTCCCATTAAGTGGCTCCCCCAAGGGCGGCGGCAGAGGCGCGGTGCAGGGCGGTGCCAGCCTGTCTCACCTGCTGTCCTTGGCTTCCCGTGCAGCACGACGACCGCGAGGGCGAGGGCACGGACAAGTGGGTGAACAGGGGCCGCGGCCGTGGCGCCTTCCCCCGGGGAAGAGGCCGCTTCATGTTCCGCAAGTCCAGCACCAGCCCCAAGTGGGCTCATGACAAGTTCAGTGGGGAAGAGGGAGAAATCGAAGACGACGAAAGTGGAACAGAAAACCGGGAGGAAAAGGACGCCCTGCAGACGACGGCCGAGTAGCCGCGGGGTCCGCGCGGTTCTGGGAGCCCTGGCAGGAGGGGAGGGGTCAGGCTGGTGCTGGGGTGTCGGGGTGATCCCCCACGTGCTGAGCAGAGCCCTGGAGAGCAGCTCGGAAACCATCCCGACGTTATTTAACTGCATTTCCAGAGTTCAGCCTCCCCAAGCACGGACTGGGACTGATCCATCATTTACGCTCGGATCCACTCCTGGAGTTTCTCTTCCCAAAGACTTCCCTTCTGGACTGGATACGGTCAAGCGCTGGGTGAGACCCCAGATTTTTCCCTTCTCTGTGACCTTATGGATGGTCGGTTATTTTTTTGGTAACAGGCTTTGAGGACGATGTGGTTTTAGTTTGTGCCCACCTGACCCCACCTGTCCTGACATTTTGTTTTCTCTTTTATAATTTGACCCAGTGACAGTCGGGGTTCACTCACCCGCTCAAATTTTCCTCCCCTATTGTGTATTCAATTTTCTAAATTCTGCTTATTTTAGGCCTTTACATACGTAGTAGCATCAATTCAGAGATAATTTTGGAAACTATTTTTGGTTCTTATAAATAAAAAAACCAATGAAGCATGTGAGTAAACATCTAAATGTTCACTTGTTGGGACCAAACTGCTATGACTTTTTTTTTTTTAACTTTTTTTTATGTAACAGTTGAGTTTAGGGCCTTTTAAAAATGATCGTTTTCCTTTTATGTTGGAAGTTAACAAAATTAGCATGGTTTAAAAGAGAGAAAAAAAAAGACACCCTACTTCTGGCCACTGTTTGTGTTCAGTTATTAGGCCTGGTGTGTGCTGGACCCCAAACTGCTTGTAGCATTTGTGTCTCCTCCCTGCAGCTGGTTGTGACCCAAGAGCCCTTTCCAAGGTGACACAGTTTTCTAAGGAACTTCTGAATTCTTCTTGGGGAAAAATATAAATGGAGATGAGAATTTTTCAATATTTTTTATTAATCTTTTTATAAAACCAAAAGGCAGATTCCTCCTGAGCTGGTTGAGGATGGCCCTTAGGATGCATTTCTTTTTATCTTCTACTTTAAAGATACTCTGGAGCAGTTTGTGGAGGGTTCCTGGCCAGGTCGTGAGCCTGGGCGGGGAGGCACAGCCGTGCCCCTGCTCCCCCTGTCCCTCTCCCCAGGATTGCTGTGCTGTTCCCCACACACCAGCTAGAGTTTGGTTTGTTTTGACTTGAACAGTTCCTGTTTAGCAAAGCCCCGAAGTTTGTTTATGCAAATAAAATACAATAAAATAAGTCGTAGGTGTAACTCTGCTTGGTTTGTGTCCTGAGTTGCCGGGCGGGGGGGGGGAGCCTGAAAAGGACCAAGTGCCTGGAGCAACAGGGGAGCAACTCCCTGTTGGGTTTTATGCATTAATTCAGCCCCTGTTTTGGCAGTAACTGCCTGGGGACAGTGGTGACACAGCCACAGGCCCTTCCCCAGCCTGCTGCCAGCAGGGATTGTGTCACCCATGCCCAGGACCAGCTCCATCCTTCCCACACCCACGCTCCTCCCAGGAGATCACACAGGTGCTCTGCCCTCGCTGACGCCCAGCAGGAGCTGCTTTTCCATCACTGCTATCCCAAGGAAGGGTGCTTAGGGGCTGCTGTGTGTGCAGCCTTTGCAGGAGTTCAGCTTTCCTGGCTGCTGTGGGTGAGGGTGTTGGCCAAGAGCTGTTGGGACAGGGCTGGGTTAACGGCTGCTGCTTCCCTTCACACTCACCCTCGAGCCAGCCTGAGGCAGTGGGTGCCCAGTGTTCCCAGCTCCTTGGCCTGGGGTGTGCAGCCTCCTGGTCTGCAATGAAACCTCTGTTCTGCCCTCCTTCTCTGCCCCACGGCTGGTTCCCAGCCCCACTCCTTGCTCCCAGTTTGGTATTGCTGGGTCAGATGCATTTGGCCAAAAGGAATATCCAGGACCAGCCAGGATCCCTGGTGTCACCCTGCCCCTTCAGAGGTCAGCGGTGGGACAGTGTGGCCGCAGCACCCCCTGCACTCACGGTCTGTGGTTTTGGCCCCTCTGTGGTTTGGGTTTCACTTCCGAGGGTGGCAGAACCGCTGTGAGGCCTGGGTGGGTGTGAGCTGTCACCCCGGGCCGGCTGCGGTCCTGGCCGGTGCCTCTCTGGGCCCCGGCTCCCGCTGCAGCCACAGCTCTGTCCCGCAGGGAGCCCCAGTGCCGACACCGAGCCCCGCGGGGGCACAGATGGCCCAGCCCTGCCCAGGGCTGGTGGGAAGGTGGGTGGGCGTTCCAAGCTGCGCCTGGCCAGGGGAGACACGGCTCTGGGGCTCCGCTGTGCCGGCGGTTCCTCCCTGCGGTCCCGATGCCCTCCGGTCCCACCCTCACCCAAACCCTCTCCCGCAGCCGAAGCCGGCGCTGCCGTCCCAGCACAGAGAGTCCCGTGAGCCTGGCCCTGATGTCCGCACGGTGCTGAGAGCCTTGGTGTCCCTCCGGGATGGCCGGGCAGCCCCGGGGACGGCCCCGAGGTGGGGCCGGGGAGCCGGCCGGGCCGGGGAGCGGGAGTTCCCCGGTGCGGCACAGGGATGAGGTGTGGACCGGCACCGAGGTGCGCTCTGCTTCAACTTCCTTCCCAGCGCGGAGCCGATTTCCTCCGGCATCACGTGCGCGGTGTGGGGCCGGGGGAGCCTGGCACGGCACGGCACCGCTCGGCCTCGGGGGCAGCCCCGCAGCGGCAGGTAGGAGGGAGCAGCCGCGGCTCCGAGGGTCCCGCGCACGGGGATCATCCCGAGGGCAGCACCTGTGTAAGATCACAATGCTCCAGGGCTGTGCCGTGCCCTGGGGTCCAGGAGAGCTGCCGGTGAGGGGCTGGGCTGGCAGGATGCTGGGCATTTCTGGGCACCATCACCCCTGTGCCACTGGAGCACTGGGGCCTTGGACAGGGTTGTTTTCATCCCCTTGGGGCTTCAGCCGTATCTTTAGGTGGGTAATACCAGCACCATTTTTGGTGTCTGCCAGGCCTCTGTGACAAGGGCTGTGCTGGTGGCAGCAGCAGCAGGGACCAGGCAGCATCAGGGCTGCTGGGCCACCACAGGGACATGGTGACCCACCACAGTGACAGTGTGGCCAACCATGGTGACAGGGGGTCTGCCATGGTGACACGGGGGCCTGCCATGGGGACAGGGGGACCTGCCATGGGGACAGAGGGACCTGCCCTGAGAACAGGGTGGCCCATGGGCAAATGCCCATGGCCTGATGTCCTGCATGCCACCACGCCAGTGTGACCCCAGGGTTCAGCAGGGCAGGGATGCTGCTGTGCCGGGGATGGTGGCGGGATGACATCCTGCCCCTGCCGCAGTGCTGGTGCTCGGGAGCTTTGCAGCTGCCTCCTCCACCACACACAGAGGAAGCGCCAACCACAGTGGGGCTGGTGTGGGGCTGGTGTGGGGCTGGGAGAGGCTGCAACAAGGATTCTTCCCCAGCACCCGAGGAGCCCCTTTGCTCCCTGGCAGCTGCAACCACAGCAAAGGACAAGGAGGGTGAGGACAGGGGGCACCCTGGGTGAGTCCTGGGCTGGAGGAGAGGGAAGGACAGGGATGTGCCTGGGACAGGCCCCCTGGGCCAGGGCATGTCACGGGCAGGAAGCGCTTCCTGCCCCACCCTTGTCTGACAGTGCTGGTCCCAGCCCCAGCCCTGCTCCTGCCTCTCCCCAGAGCTCCCACTGCCAGCGAGGATGGAACCGACCAAGCTCCCACTCACCAAGAGGATGGCTCCTGCTCCCCCCGTTCCTGCCAAGACCAAACCAGCCCCCGTGCTGGCCATCAAGTAAGGAACACATAGCTGTGCTGGGGTGTCCAGGGCCACTGCGATGTCACAGTGCCAGCCCCATGCTCATGGATGGCCCTGGCGTGGGGCTGGCAGCTCCCTGGCTGTGTCACTTCACACCTCTGCTGTCCCCAGGCCCAGTGACCCCCAGCCCAGCGCCTCAGCTGACATGGAGTGGGGCAGAGCCGGTGACCCAGGTAGGATGTGGGGCCATGCAGGGGCCTGCAGGGGTGGCTGGGCCCTGCCGAGCACCAGGAGCTGATTCCTGTTCTTTCTTTGGCAGATGCCAATGGCTTTGACACCGTGTCAGTTACCACAGCCAGGCTGAGCCACCCCACAGCCACACGGCCACGAGTACCCGGCCAGATGCCACCCAGCATTGTCCTGGGGAGTGCAGGGGGTCCCCGTGGGGGGGAGCAGCCCCAGGGGCTGCCCCGTGCTGCCCTCTGTGCCCCTGTCCCCAGCACGGGGCAGGCACCTGTCCCACCATGGAGCACAGAAGGGCTGGAGGTGTTGGAGGGGAGGTCCCTGGCCCTGGAGGACCTAAAGGCTGAGGTCCGGACCCTGCACATCCTTGTGGACCTGATGCGAGTCCAGCACCTGTGAGTGGGGATGGGGCTGTCAGGGAGTCCCCAGTGGCTCCTGTTTGCTGCCTGTTGTGGCCCCAGCTGAGCCATCCTGGCGTGTTGCAGGCAGGACCTGCAGAACCTGCGGCAGGAGCTGTGCCAGGAGCGGACCCATCGCCAGGCGCTGCAGGTGAGTCCCTGCCAGGGGCTGCCTTGTCCTGGGGTCCCCTGTGCCCCCCAGTAATCACAGCCTCTCCCCACAGGCAGAGGTCGAGCGAGTGAGGAAGGGGCTGCCCTGTTAGCTTGGGGGGCTGCTGTGCCCAGCCCATGGCATGGGGCAGGTGGGTGGCACATGGTTCTGTGTGCCCCTCGCTGCCCCCAGCCCCGTTCTGCACCCATCAGGTACAAATGCCCACCCCACCCCCAGGCACTGCTCCTTGAACCATAACAACCCCAGGTCCTACAGAAATTGTTTAAAATAAACTATTTTGGGTACAAAATGCTGTGTGGGGGTGCTCAGGGCTCTGCTGTTGGCTGCCATGCCCCTGAAGGGCTGGGCTGGTCCCGCCGGGCACAAAGGGAACAAAGCGTCCCACCACGGCACAAGGAGTCCCACAAGGGCCCGTGGCAGGGTTGAGGCAGCGTCTCCTCCTCCTCCTCCTCCCCCTCCTCCTCCTCCACCCCCGCACAGTTTCCCAGGCCAGCTCCAGTCCCAGCCCCAGCCCCAGCCCATCCTGGCCTCCAGCCACTGGAGAACATCTGGAAAACATCTGGATCCTGCTGGCGCTGGCGGAGAGGGGGGAACCAGCCTGGGAAGGAGCTATTTTTATAAAGCTGCAGGGGAAGGGGCAGTGGGGCCCGGCACCCCGCGGGGCCGGGCTGGGAGTGGGGCAGGATGCGGCTCAGCCCGGCGGGAGCTGCCGCATCCCTGGGGAGCAGCGGCCGGCCCGGAGTCCAGCGGGAACATCCGCCTTGGTCCGGCCGCAGGGCGTTGGGTCACGGCGGGCGGTGCCGGAAAAGACCCGGCTAATTTTAGTGGGGCCGGGAAAGGAATTGGCTCGGGGAAGGGCCGAGACCGTCCCTGTGTCCAGCGCCCCCAAAACGCCGGACCCGCCACGCTGGGCTCCAGTTCATGTACAACAGCACCATGTTTGAGGGGCAGGAGCCCAGAGCTCACACGGACGTCCAGCCCGGCCCTGCCCCACGGGGTGAAACCCTCGCCGGATCCCAGTAAGGGTTGCCCTGTCCTTGTCCTTGTTCCTGTCCCCGTCCCCGCGTGTCCCGGGGCTGCTCGGCTGGTGCCAGCCGTCGTACCAATGGCTCAAAGTGCATCGTGTCCCACAGCGGCAGGGGGGAGTCCAGCCCCGGGGGCGCCCGTGACACCGGGGTCTGGCTCTCCGTGGTGCAGGGACAGTCCAAGGCAGCTCTGCCAGCTCAGGGGCAGCGAGCAGCCCTCCTGTCCTGCTGTTCCCTGCTGGCACGGTGTGGGATCAGCTGTGGGGGAGCTAGTAGTAGTAGCTCAGTAGTAGTGGACGCGGCCCAGGGTGCCGATGGTGCCGGATCCCAGGATGTCGGGCTGCCCGTTGCGCCAGATCTCGCGGATGATTCTCTCCCGCTCCTCCAGCCGCTGCGCCCGCTCCAGCTCCTCGGCAGACGCGAACACGTTCACGGCCAGCGCCCCGTCCCCGGGGCCGTGGCTCTCCAGCGGGATCTCGGTCACCGGCAGCAGCGACTCAGACGCTGCGCGGTCCACGGTGTCCTCTTCGTCCTCGTCCTCGTCGTCGTCCTCGTCGTCCTCGCTGAGGTCGCCGGGGCGCGCCGGGGGCCGCGGGTTGGGCCGGCAGGACAAGCGCAGCACCAGCAGGCACAGCGTGAGCACCAGCCCGAAGCAGACGCCCAGCACGAAGTAGAGCCCGAAGCTCTCGGGGTTGGCTGCGGGGGGAACGGAGGGGGTGAGGGAGCTGCCCGCCTCTGCCGGGGGCCCGCGCTGGCCTCCCGGACTCACTCCCCTGGCTCACCTCGGATGTGGGCGTACGCGGCCATGCTGTTGCTGAGCAGCTCCATGTCCCTCCGGCGACTCTCCATCCTGGGCCCGGCAGTTCTCAGCGGCTCCAGGGACAGCACATGCTTGGCATCTGTGGGACAGGGGCTGAGCAACGCTCTGTAGGGGGCTGGGATCCCCCCCAAATCCCCTTGTCCCTTTCAAAGCCGCGCCTGGGTGCACCCAGGGGCTCCTCGCTGAGCTCCAGCTGAGCAGGGGTTTTGTGCCTGGGCTGGGCTGCTCCATGCAGGGCTGCAACCCCACAGATGCCGAGCTGGAGCCGTCCCACTCCCACCGCCCTCCGTCCTTCCTGAGGGAGCGGGACGGATACGGCTCCTCCAGGACACGGCATCAGGCGGGTCTGTGGCACCGGGCCAGCCTCTCTGTCCCGTGCCCGGCCATGGGATGGGTCACGGGGCAGGGCAGGGTCCCAGCGCCAGGCTGGGGCTGCCGGGAGCCGCAGCTGCCCGTGCTCGTGTGCACACGTGTGCTCCACACACACTCCTGGGGCCGTGTCCCTGTCCCTGTCCCTGTCCCCCACACTGCTCCAGCCCAGCTCCAGCCTTGCCCTTTGCCGGCACCCTGCAGTGCAGGGACAAGGCCAGGCACAGGGCAAAGGCCACCAGGACAGGACAGCGGGAAGGATGGGCAGCAGGGCAGGGAGGAAATTTGGCCCTGGCAGGGGACGAGCTCATTCCCAGAAACGGCTCCAGGGAGGGAGGAATGAGGAAAGAAATGCAGAAAATGTGACACATCAGCAAAACCATCCCGGATGGTCCAGAGCTGAGGGGCCGCGGCACATCCCGGGGCTGGGCAGCCCCTCTAGTGGGACACCCCAAAACAGGGCCAGGAGGGTCCCCAGGAGGGGCCTCTCCGTGGAGCCGCTGCACGGCCAGTCCCTGCCCCGGCAAGGGGCTGCTGCGGGGCTGGAGGGGCACGGCCCCACCACGGAGCCTCAGGGATCCCCGGGGTGCTGATGAGGGCCGGGCTGGCTGTAGGGCCTTACAGATCCCCAAGCGTCCCCAAGCGCCGAGCCCCGAGCTGCTCAGTGCTGTGTCCCCGAGCATTACACTGTCCCCAAGCCGCCTGCTCCGCATCTTCAACCGCTGCGTCCCCACAGCCCGAGCTGTGTGTCACCGAGCCCGGTGCCCTCAGCCCCCGTGTCCCTGCACTGCACCCGTGTCCACCGGCCCCGCGTCCCCCAACGCCAGAGCACCTGAGGCGGGCCGGGACCGAGCCTCGACACCCGCCGTGGCCGTCGGGGCCGGGTGGCCGCGGGTGTTGAGGTCCCTCGGGGTGTCCCGGTGCGAGCCCCACGCGGTGCCCGGGGCTGGTACTCACCGGGGCGGGAAGGCGGCGGCGGCAGAACCGCTGCACTTTGGCTGGAGCGAGGGAAGAGAGAGCAAGGTCTGTTTAGCATTAACGCTGCAGCAACAGGAAATAGTTCGGAGGCGGCTGGCGGTCAGCGCTCCCGCCGGAGCCAATGGCAGCCCCGGCCGGTGCTGAGCGGGGCGCGGGGCCGGGGCTCGTCCCGCTCCCCCGGGACGCCACGCTCGGCCCTGCATTGGAACCGCCCGGGAGCGGG
>JBBMKD010000079.1:3678942-3713821 GCA_037834095.1 Argya squamiceps | reverse complement strand
CGCCCGTCCGGCCAGGCCGGGCTTGGTTGTGCCCAGCCTAGGCTGGGCTGGCAGTGCCGCCCCCAAGGCAAGCCCGCCGGGCTGGGGGCTCAGCCGCAGCTCAGCCCCAGCGGTCGCCCTGGGTTTGAGGGAGCTGCCGGGGCCGGTGCCAGCCCCAAGGAGGGTGGGGACCACGCTGGGTGGCCCTGGCTCAGCCCCACTGCCGAGGTGTGGGACATGCCAGGGCTGGTGGGGCCGGACCTCGGGGACACGAGGCTCCACATCCCAGCAACTGTCCCCAGCGGCCACTCCATGCTGGACTGGGAGGGACAGGCTTAGTGGTGGCCGTGGGGCAGGACAAGGCTGGGGGTCCCACGGGGCACTCAGTGAGCCTGCCACCCCCACCCCACTCCTGTTCATCTCCCAGAGCACATCAGGACCCCAAAATCCCCCATCCCACCCATCCCTCCCACCCCTTCCCTGCGGGGGCGCCGGGCTGTCGTATGAAGTTTTATTGCCGACATGCAGGAGTAGTTCCGATGTAGTACAAAAATAACGTCTTTATACAAATTTTTTTCCTTTTTTTTTTTTTCTTTTTCTTTTTTTTTCCTTACAACAGGCTCTGTCCCGCCATGGCCCTGTGGCCCCCCCATGCCCCCTGCACCACCCCCTTCCAGTTTGCCTTAGCACAAGTGGATTGACCGGTGCTGCCACTGCAGGATCCTGGTGTGATACAGCCTCAGGGAGTCCCAGAATATTGCTTTTTGCTTTAACATTGGGAAAAAACAGTAAAAATAAACAGGGAATGAGGCAGGAGAGAACCAGAAGGAGAAAGCAGGGCCCTGGTGGGGTGCTCAGGGGATCCCTGCCCTGCTGCTGGTGGCACAGGGGGTGATGGGCCCACGGGACAGACCCACCGTCTTCAAAATAAATAAGGCGAAAGAGTTGGGGCTACTGGCTCGGCTGGGGTGGTGCAGGGAGCTGGTCTGTGTTAGTGTTCACGAGGCCCTGCCTGGCCACAGGGCCTTGGCGAGGCACAGGCAGGACTTAATGCCCGACGTGGCCAGGGAGGTTCAGGTGCAGCCCTCTGTCCCCACAAAGCCACTGCTGGGGTGGCCCAGCTTAGACCCTGTCCCCTTCCCCAGCCCGGGGCAAGAAAAGGCAACAACACGCTACAAAAACATCTGTGACTCGCTCCCTGCCCACGCCCACTGAGCTGCAAGAGCTGGGCCCAGAGAGCCGGGCAGCCCCAAAAAGCAGGGCAGCCCCCCCAGCTCCAACCCTCCCTGCTCACAGGACTGGCAGGAGGGTGATGCCAGGGCTGGGAGCAGCCAGGAGCAGGGAAGGAGGCAGCTGAAGAAGGTGCTGCCTTGAGCAGGAGCCCCCTGGGAGCCCTGGGAGCTCTGTGTGAGAACAGTTCATCTGGCAAGACAGGCATCCAGTTCATAAATGAGGCTCAGAAACAATCGTTCCTGTTCTCAGCACAGGCCAAAGCTCTTCCAGTGGCACCAGGTGACAAACCAGGATGTCCTTCCCCTGCCTTGGCGTGAGGGCAGAGGCAGCCCCAGGTTTGGGCTGGGATGGCAAGAAAAGCTGGGAACAAATACAGTAGAGACTTCAGCCAGCCCCTCCTATCTCTAGGTGGATTATTTTGGGAAGCTTTTCACATTATAACTCATATATTACATCTGTACCACAACTGAGGGAGGAAACGCTAAATCAGAATTAATGCAACTGTAACTGCACCTGGGATATGCTACTGAAAAATAAGATTAAAATCAGAGATCCTTACAAACTAAAGGAATCAGTGAGAGGTGGGAGAGGGGGCAGGGGCCCTGGAGGGCCAAGTCCTGTGAAACCTTTGAACTGGGGACAGGATCCGACCCCTGCAGGTGGCGCTGCCCCGACGACTCCTCCACTCCTGCCTGAGGCGGTGGCCGGGCTCTCCGGTCACAGCGGTGGCCACAGGACTGGCCAGCGTGGCCAGACCAGGTGGCACGTAAGGACAGAAAGAGATTTGATGCAGATGAAGGGAAGTGGGAGGTTTCAAGAAATTCTGCCTTTCGAGAAACCCTGATAAATCCAAGCTTATTCAAACCACAGGGAGCGGGCGCCGCGGGCCGGCTCCGCGCTGCTCGGCCACAGCTCTGTGCCAGCAGCTTCACCCTTGGAAGTCTCCTTCTTTCCCACGGGCTTTGCTCGATCCAGAGAACAGCATGGTTAAAAAGACAAGAGAGGTAGATTACAGTCATGATTAAAAGCAGATTAGTCATCTAGGCTTCGATTTAAAAAAAAAAACAGATTCCAGAAGATGCCAAGAGGTTGCTGCTTCCAAAAAACTAGCTTTTCCAAAAGTCTTCTCCCTCCGGAGCGGGTGTGAGGGCGTGTCCCTGGACAGAGCTTGGGATTGCTACATTATTCCCCGTCGTGGGACACCGGTATTGCTGTAGGCTGGAGCAGGCGAGGTGAGGGCAGACTGCAGGGTGGTGCTCGTGCTCTTGGGGCATGGGAAGCTACTTGCGGAGGTACCTCTGGGCCAGGATGGCCGCGTCCAAGGGGTTCATGGGCTGCGCGTCGTGGCCCAGGCGCCGCACCGGCGGGATGTTCCCGAACTGCCGCTTCTGCAGGAAGCTCTTGGCCTCATGCAAGGTGTTCTTCTCCTCAGCCAAGAGCAGCTGCTGCCTCATGTAGTTCTCGAATTCGTACTGGGAGCACTCCTCTGTCACCTTCACCTGCAGAGATCAACCTGTCAGAGCCACACCTGGCAGCCCCACGGCTCCTCTGATGGGTCTGAGCTACCACGGGATAACTGGGGTCCTAATGCAGGAAATGGACCTGCTGCTGGCATGCAGGCAGGACTCCCTGTGAGCTAGCAGTGCCACCAGGATACAGCTCTGGCCACCACAGCAGCTCTGTCCTGACATGGCTCCTCCCAGCACTGAGGGCGCAGCTGGCTGACCCCTGTCCCTGCAGCACCATCACAGATCCTGCACGGCTGTCCCCGGGCAGCCAGGCCACGGCCGGCACTTTGAGCATGAAACAGACCGGCAGGAAAACAGGATGTTTGCTCCCATGGCAGAGCTCACTGGGAGCCAGAGCCAACAGTGCTGCCTCCTCCCAGCATTCCCAGCTGTGTGTGAGGCAGTGAGCGCTGCTGGGAGCAGGGTGAGCTGCTCTCATCAGCTCTGAGGCCGAGCTCACTTCCTGGCAGCCCAGCCAGCTGGATGTGCCTCTTGGTCCCAGCAGCATCAGCCTTTCCTTCCGCTGCACAACGTGAGGCTGTGTCCTCCCTGCCCTCCCCTTCCCAGCTTGGGGACACAATGGGTGTCATCACAGACAGACTGGCACAGCAGCAGAGAAAAAGCAGTTCTGTGGAAAGCAGGAAAACCTACCTCCTGGGGGTTTTCGGGATTAGCCACTTGGTCATCTATGTCCGGCACCACTTGCAAAGGGCCGCTCAGCGAGGAC
The DNA here is from genome assembly GCA_037834095.1 of Argya squamiceps. NCBI lineage: Eukaryota > Metazoa > Chordata > Aves > Passeriformes > Leiothrichidae > Argya > Argya squamiceps. The sequence continues at coordinate 3,710,374 of JBBMKD010000079.1, read as the reverse complement.
ATGGACTGCCTGCAGGAGGAGAGCACAGCACTGGGATCCAGAGCATGGCACTGGCTCACCCACCCTCCCCCAGCCCCAGGGTGATCCCACTGGGATGGCCACAAGCATTTGCACAGGCCTCTCCAGCTGTATCCATCAGCACACTGTGGTGTGGACACACGGGATTTAAAGGCTTACTGCAGTTCCCAGAGCCTCCCGTGGCGAGGTGAGCCAGCCACAGCTGGAACAACACAGCCTGTGGCCAGAGACAGCGTGTCCTGCCTCTCCCCTAGCACATACCAGGACGCTATGATGGAGCTGAGGGAATCCAGCACTTCAGAAGCCGTCAGGCGCTGCTGCGGGTCCAGGACCAGCAGTTTCCGGATCAAGCACACAGTGTTTTCTGAGACCCGGCCATCCCTGGCAGAGACAACGCCTGGTGAGCCCGGGGTGGGCACAGTGGTGGCAGGATAGACGTGCTGGGAGCACAGGCCACGAGCTACAGGAGCCACCACTGCTCTGAGCCTGCCTCACCTTCCCACAAGCCATCCCAGCCCTGCTCCTGCTTCTTGGTGTTGTCAGTACTGCTGTGACCCCTGGGGTGCTGAGGGGAGCCCCTCCATCTCCAGCTGGCCCAATAAAGCCCAGTAATCCCCCCGTGGCCAGGCAGGAAGGGCAGGTGATGGGAAAGATGGGACAGGAAAAGCTTACAAATATGATTGCCTGGCAGGGGATACTGAGAATATAAAACTTATGAATGAAATAGAAATGAGAGCCAGCTTTGAGATGTGATCATGGCAGGCAGGAAGATGGTGATTGTAACAAACTATGGGACACTAAGGGACTCAAGGGTGTAGCCCCACCCTGCCAAGGTATCAGGGAAAAGATAGATAAGAAGATAGTCTTTAGAGTTTCGAATAAGAGTGATATATATATTTATATATATATATGAATATAGCAGTTCTCATAGGCTGTATGCAAAGCCTGTAGGTTTTGTATCTCACATGAGTTGGTCACTGTAAATTAGAATATGCAACACATAAGGAGATATAATGTATCGTAACAAGGTTCTCTCCCCTTTTTCTTTACCGTTCTTACTTTACCTCTCTTACCTGGCCCACCTCTGACCTCTCTGCTCTTACCTTACCTCACTTACCCCTACTCTCTCTCTCTCTCTCTCTTTCCCTCTTTGGGACTTCCCCTCAGCCCAGGCTGGCAGCTAAAGGAAAAGGCCCTTTTTACCCACCACCCTTGCAATAAACCCACGTGCTCTCTCCAAAGTGTCTCAGGTTTGCAGAGTTCCCTCTCCCTGCCGTCCCCAGACGCCCCCCAGGCCCAGGCTGTACTCACTCGGGGATGGTGTACTCGGCAGCCTTGATTTTGCGGAAGAGCTCCTGAGGTATGCTGTCGTAGAAGGGGAACTGGCCGTAGAGCATGGTGAAGAGCACCACCCCCAGCGCCCACATGTCGCTGGGCTTCCCACGGTAGGGCCGGCCTGCAGGGAGAGGGCACACACAGCCTCACAATCCTGGAAAGCACAGCCTTGGCAACCCCCTTCACCTCCCACAGCAGAGGTGCTGAGTAACCCCCACATGGGAACCTTTTTCTAAGCATTAACCAAAACAATTAAGGCTTCCCATAACATGACACCAAAACTCTCCAAGCTGCATACTCTGCGAATGAGCAAATTGTCCATCTCCACACAAGTGTCCTCCTGTTCCCTATGGAACAGAAATACCCCTGCTGTGAACCAAGGGCATCAGGCAGTTGGAAGTGTGCTGGAGCTCCCAGGTCAGTGTCCCCTGCACAGAGCCATCCAGCTTGCAAGTCAGGTCAGGAGAGAGGGAATTCAAGGACCAGGGAGCACAGGGCAGGAGGAGGCAGGAAAGAAGCCCAGGAAGGATATGGCTGAGCCCATGCAGAACGATCTCTGACTGTAGGAGGGATCTAGCACACAGCCACTGAAGCCAGATGTAAAGCCACGGAGTGTGCAGGAAGGTGCTTTCCTGCACAAAGTCATTTAGACAAAGATACCAGACAAACCCTAACCCAAGGCTGCTGCAGCCCCAGGATTCACCTGATGGAAATGCTGCTTCTAAGCCCCTTTGGTCACAATAATCAGCACTCAGCAGCATGGACAGGGTCACAAAATCAAACCCCAGTGCTACAGCACAGCACAGGACTCAGGGAGAGACTTCCTCTGACTCACACAGTGAGTCACTGCTGCAGCATTTGGTATTTGTACTAATTATTCTTTGCTTTATATGCTCAGAAAAAGGCACCTCTCCCTCCTCCTCCAACTTTTCCTGCTGTGACATTTCAGCAGCCATCCCTCAAGCAGAGACAGCTTCTCCTGGAGACCCACAACAATGATTAATTCCTCAGGCGTTCCAGCTTCCCCCTGCACAGGAGCACCGGCAAGACAGGGGGACGCGCCAAGCCCGAAGGTGGTGGTGACGTCTGCAATGTCCTCAAGTAACTTCCCCTTGATACTTGGAGGGGAACTGCAGACTGAGCAATTTTGAAAGAGCATTTTGGAGAGCACAGGACGGGCCCCAGGGGAAGGGCTGTTGGCAGCTGGGGTGCAGCACAATGGCAGTGAGAGCCAGGCTGGGCACAGCAGGATGAGTCCTGAGCTAAGGCTGTGCCTTGCAGGATCTCAAGCAGCCTCAGCTGTCAGAGATCAGCCAGGAAAGCCTGTTCAGTGCCCCGTGGCCTGTTACACCATGAGAGAGCCCCTAGAAGAAACATGAGAAGGTAGCTGGAGGCCTGGATAGATCAGCACCCCAGAGTAGAAAGGAGCAGCTCCTCGTAGCCTCCTCTAGCCCCTTGAGCCACAACTGCTCCAAGCTCCTGCAGAGCAGTTGGCTTCTATGATCCATCTGGTCACAAGGCCCTCAGGATATCCTGCAGAACAGGAAAGGCTTGCAAAAACCCCAGGATCCACCTCCTTGCCTGCCTTTGCTCCCTTCCTGGCCGGGAGGGAAGTGCCTCAAACCTGCCTGGCAGATCACGATGGAAGAGCTCAGCTACATTTACTGCTGCTGCCTGCAAACCTGACAAAAAACCTCCTGAAGAGAGTCCACTGGATCTTCCAGGACTGGCTGTTCCTGAGGGCATTTCTGCAATACAGTTACTTGGGATACCAGGAAAAAGTAACTCATGTGTTAATGCCCAATATCTGGATCTACAGGAGGGAGAGGCTTTGTATGCACAGTCCCACCTGTACATGCACCCTTCAACACTAATCTGGCTCACCTGCATGAGAAGAAAAAAGCCCCAAAATGATGCCTAGGTCACTACACTAACAACCAGGACCACCCCTGCCTGCTCAAAGGCTGGTACAGGAGCACAGAATCACCAGGTTGGAAGAGACCTTCAAGATCATCGAGTCCAACCCAGCCCCAACATCTCAACTAAACCATGGCACCAAGTGCCACATCCAATCCTTTTTTAAACAGCAGGGATGGTGACTCCACCACCTCCCCGGGCAGACCATTCCAGCACTTTATCACTCTTTCTGTAAAAAACTTTTTCATAGTATCCAACCTGTATTTCCCTTGGTGCAGCAAGGCTGTGTCCTCTTGTTCTGTCAGTGCTGCCTGGAGAAAGAGATCAACCCTCACCTGAGCACAGCCACCTTTCAGGGAGTTGTAGAGAGTGATAAGGTCACCCCTGAGTCTCCTTTTCTCCAGGATAAACAAGCCCAGCTCCCTCAGCTGTTCCTCACAGGGTCTGTGCTCCAAGCCCCTCACCAGCCTCATTGTCTCCTCTGGATGTGCTCAAACATCTCAATGTCCTTCCTAAACTGAGGGACAGAACTGGACACAGCACTTGAGGTGTGGCCTCACCAGTGCCAAGTACACGGGCAGAATGACCTTTTTCCTCCTGCTGGCCACACCATTCCTGATCCAGGCCAGGAGCCCTTGGCCTCCTTGGCCACCTTGAGGTGGCCTTGCTGAAGTCGAAACAGACAACATCCACAGCCTTTCCTGCATCCACCTGGCCATAAAAGGAGACCAGGTTGGTCAAACACAACCTACCCCTCTGGCTGGCTCTGATACCCCAGCCATCCTGTAGGTGCTGGGTGATGACACTCAATATAAACTGCTCCATGACCTTACTGGGTACTGAGGCCAGGCTGGTCTGTAATTACCAGGATCCTCCTTCCCACCCTTTTTGTGAATGGGTGTCACACTGGCCAGCTTCCAGTCACCTGGAACCTCACCAGTCAGCCAGGACTGTTGGTAAGTGATGGAGAGCAGCTTCTCAAGCTCATCTGCCAGCTCCCTCATCACCCTGGGATGGATCCCATCTGGGCCCAGAGATTTATGAACAGAGCAGAGATCAGAACTCATGGAGAGAAACCTCCTGAAGCAACTGGACAGAAAGCACAGCTGCTCCTGACAGTCCCATGCACTGGGAATGGTTAAAGGCAAGAGAACACCAGGGAAAGCTGCTCAGTGCTAGAGCCAGACTCTGCTCAAAGCCCCTGCTGGAGACAAGGCACAGGCCAGGCTGCTGGAGGGGAAATCCAGCCCAGACTGCTCTGGCCTGCTGTCATCATTCCTTTAATTTTAAGTCACTCCTCTCTGTTGGTCCAGAAGCTGCACAAAGGGTCACTAATTCCCTCCTGGAAGTGAGCAGCAGCTGGAGGAACTGATGCTCTTAGTGCACAGCTGGAACACACTGACAGCCTGGTGGGATCTGGACTGGCTGCTCTCGGGCCAAGGGATTTACCTGCAGCTTAAAGGAAGCCTCAGGAACTGAATTCTGACACTGGAAACAGAAATGTCTGCAGTCAGACTCATTTGGGAACAGCCAGATTTGAATTAGCTTTGAAGTTCACACATGCCTTAAGAAAAAAGTCAGACTTGCTCCTTCCCTCCAACTTTCCCAGCTGGAAAACCAGACAAGTCTCCTAACTGGACCTTAATTAAGAGGCTCTGATGAAGGTACATATGGGAACACAACAGGTGGTTTTATTCATTGTCAGGAGGCAGAAAGGAGTGAAATGAGTGTGGAGGGGAATTCCTACCACTGAGCACGTCTGGGCTGATGTAGGCAGGGCTCCCACGCTGGTCCTTCAGCAGGTCATCCTCACTCACCAGGTGCTTCCCCAGGCAGAAGTTGGTGATGGTGATCCTGTGAGTCCTGGGGAGAAGCACAGGGTGTCAGGGAACACAGCCCATGCAGCACAGACAGCAGGCTGGCTCCAGGACAGGGGCTGTGCCTGCCTGTGGGGCTTTCTGGGGAGCTTGAGGTGCTGGCAGAAGATACACAGAGCTGTAAAATGAACTCCATGCCAAAGGGGAGCCTGCCAGCAAGGCTTGCAAGGCACTCACAGGGCAGTAAAAGGGTCAGTGACAATGTCTGGGTGGGCTGTGTCACTGCTGCTGTAAGCACAGGGTGTACCTGGCTCATCTTGCAGCCACACAGGTGCCTTGTCCAATCTGCCAGGAGCATCCCAGCCTGCAGCTCCAGAGCTGCAGGATCTCCCCCAGGTCCTGCCTGACCACTGGAGGCCAGGAGTGCCACAACAAAGCTGAGGTTTATTTCAGCTGCTGATTCTGCCCTGCACTTCCCAGCTGCCATCTTCTCCACACAGAATTTTCTGGGAGCTAAGGGAAAACACCCTGTGGAAGCTGCCCTGTGCCTGGCCCCTGGGCACTGAGTGTTTACAGACACCAGAGGAGCTGCAGGAGTTGTCATCAGACCCAGCACAACTACATCTGTGTCACTGAAGAGTCCCACACAGGAGCCTGGTGGCAGATCCACCTGATCCACAGGACTGCTCCCCACACACAGTTGTGCACAACACAACGCCTGATCAACACCCAAAAACCTCACACAGAAAAGGGAGAGCTGCAGGTACACAAAATTTCTTTATTATATTTATTATATACCAGTTCCCTATGGTACTGCCAGCTCCCATTAACGATTTTTCCAGTGAAAGTGAGCTAATTATAAAACTATTGTTCCATTAATCTTCCCTGTCATTCAGATAATTTGGATTGTAACTTATAATGTAAAGGTGTGAATACAAAAACACTGTCTGGAAGATTTCTTGAAAAGTATTTCACAACTAGAGCCTGAGAGAATGGATTAAGTCAGTCACAATAATCAGGAAACATTTCCAGCCAGTCTCACAGACAAATGAAATAGAACCAAGTGTGGGTTGGCCATGGAGAGCTGGTTATTAAAACAGACAGACTTGTGTTTAAGAAGTGTTAGCTTCAACTGTCAGGAGACTTCCCTGGCTGAATAACAAGCTACAGGATTTGTTAAGGATTTAAAAGACTAAGTGTTCTATAGGACACTAAAACATTCAGGGTTGCTTGGTTCTATTTAGTCCCTGAAATTTGATCTAACCTGCAATCACCCAACTCCTCCTGCACTGGCTAATGGGGAAACCTGAGAGGCTTTAATGTCTGTGGAGAAGGAGGTGTGAGGGAGCCCCAGGTGGGACGTGCCTGCCAGGCCCTTGCAGGGCCACATTGTTACCTTCATTCCCTGCCGTGAGAAGGGACCTGGCTCTTTGTGAGCAGAACAAACGGTTCTGCTCAGCCCCACGGGCTGCTCCTCTCCATGGAGATGGCTCTGACGCCTCTCCCACCCTTCCCCGTGACTCACTGCTGCACAGGCTGCAGCTCTGCCTCACCAACGCTGAGTAAAAAAGCAAAAGCAGAGATGTAACACAAAGAGTGACTCTTGGCAAGTGTGTTCAAAGCTTCAAACACCTCCCCCTGCTCGTGGGGCCCTGGGTGTGGCCCCATCGGTGGGGTGCTCCCCTGCTCTCAGTGCCCAGAAAAGAAGGGAAGTTCTGCATGGATCCTTTAAAGCACCAACCTTTGTCTGCCTCTTCCAGCAAGGAGGAGAATCAAAGCAGCAAGCAGAAGAGATTTATCTTACAGCAGCTCTACAGAAACAACTTGAAACAACTTAGAGGTGGCCCTGAGAAGCAGCAGCTGCTGCGTGTGTGTGTGTGTGGGGGGGGAACCAAGAAGTTCAAGCTCTGTAGATAAAACCCATTTTCTTTCAGAGTTAGGGAGGAGAAAGCAGCAAGCTGTGAGCCTCAGCAAACCTGCAAGCTTTGTAGACTCAAAGCCTGCAGAACTCCAGCCTTCCCGCTTTTTATTCATTCCACAGAAACCCAGACAGTGTGAAAAGGATGAATTCCACTCATTCTTCAAGTTAGTGCAAAATATTTAGTCAGTAATGTAATCCTGGAGCAGAGAGCAGAGGATCTGATCTGAATTAGGCTGCCAGCTAAAGGACACAGACCCCAAGGCACTGAGCAGCTCCAAAGAGCCACCAAGCAGAGCCAGGCCACCACCCCCTGCCCCGAGCTCCTGCCCCTCTCTGGGCTGGTCCCTCCAGGTCTGCACCAGCATCCAGCACCTGCCAGGCTCCAGAGGCTCCTGTCAAACCAGCAATGGAACAAGGGAGCCATTTCATACACAAATACACACTGGACAGAAGTGCTTTTGTTTAGATAAGTCAATATTTCACTGCTAGCAAAAACACAGCAGTGCAGCAGTCAGATCTAACACTGCTGTGATTGTGGGACAGCCAGCAGGGCTGGGAATGCCTTTAGCATGATGGAGGGTGAATGATGGCAACAGAACCAACCACCGTGGTTTTTCTGGTTCTTTTTAATGTATATAAAATCAGTGCTTCTCTTGCAGGTTACTAAATTACTATAAAATTCAGTTTTCAGCAGTCAGAATCCAAAAGGAAGTCCTGACAAGAGGCCACTAACCTCGGTGGGAAAAGCGAACTACCTAGTTGGGGCTAAATTAGTTTTTGGAGATTAATTTATATAACTTTGAGCTATTTTGTGTTTTTGCACAGCCTGCTCTCCTTTCCCTCATCCTCCTGCAACAAGACCACTCAACAAGTGCTGCCTTTGGCTGTGTTTGTATTAGAAATCTGCTTCAAGGAAGAAACAAGACTACTGCCAGGCCAGCAGCTCTCCAGCACACTTACCTTTTGTTTAGCACCATGTTTCCTAGTTTCAAGTCTCTGTGCACAATATTTTTCTGTAAAAAAATATAGGAGTATTACATGAGCAAAAGCCTATTTGTTTTAGAAGTATAGATTTCATACTTGCATAATAGCACTAAAAAGAAATCATGGCATCTGCACTCTGTGAAATAATCCAGGTCAAAGTTTCAGGTCAGGTTCCACCCTGAGTACTTTGTGCCCTTCACTTTGGATTGTGATCAGGACACAACAAGCAAATCTGCTATTCTGAACACAAAGACAGACTTAGTGCACCTAAGAGACCTGAAACTGCAGTGCCCAGCCTTGGTTAGAGCAATCTGATGAGCATTCCTTCACCAGACCCACACTGCAGTGCCCTGCCAAGGCAGGACACGTGTCCTGTGTCACAGGGGAACGAGTCAAACAGCAGCAGAATCCATTTTTATTACAATAGTTTCTAGTTCATTGATCTCAGAACTTGTAGCTCGAGGTGCTGATCTCCAGTCAATTCTTACACTGTGATTTATTTTGCTTCGCAAGGAAACAGTTTCTGTTTCCTGTCTTTGATCAGGCTCTGCTCTCCTCTTTGACTGCCCCTGTCTGAGGTTTGCACGCTGTGGTTCACCTGACCTGCCTTCAGCCCAGCTGGCCCCTCTCCACAGCCCACAAACCCACGTTATCACCCAGACACGTGAGGAGCAGGGAGGGAAGGGAATGCACTTCAGGGCTTGGGGCACGAGGTCTTCTGGAGAACACTGTTAACATCCACGGCCTGTAACCTGCCCACTGCCTGCCCCAGGAAGTTTTGAAGCATCTACTATTCTGATGTGGGCAAACTCTGCCTCCCAGTACTGGAAGGGAGCTCTCTTTCCCAGCTCTCACCTTGTGTAATGCTTCTACCACTCGTACCACGTCATAAAATATCACCACGGTCTCCCGCTCGCTGAGTCTCTTCTCTTTGATGACATAATGCTGCAGATTGATCAGATCTGCTGTTTTGTCACTGAAATCATGAGCACAGAGACAGTCCAACACCAGGCAAATGCGCTTCTTCATCTTCCTGACCATCCTGTTGGCTTCAAGGTCTTCTATGATTTCACAAGCTCGGTCCTGCGGGGAGGCAAACACAGCAGCAACCCCTCAGGGAAGCTCCAGGGCACATGCACAGAGCCTGGCAGGATAAATAACTGGATAAATGGGGAGTGATTTCAAAATAACCAAGTGCAATCACAGTGCTTGGTCTTTGTCCTGAGGTAGGATTTCAAAAAGATACAGGAGCTCTGCTTGGAGAATCACAGAATCTCAGACTGGTTTGGGTTGGAGGGATTAAGATTCATCTCATTCCACCCCCTGCCATGGGCAGAGACACCTTTCAGTATTCCAGATTTCTTCAAGTCCTGTCCAGCCTGGCCTTGAACACTTCCAGGGATGGGGCAGCCAGTTTCTCTGGGCACCCTGTGCCAGGGCCTCCCATCCTCACTGGGAAGAACTTTTCCTAGGAGGAGGAGGAAGAGGAGAAGTGCAGAAGGCAGAGGAAGTCTCTGCTGTGTGGCTCTGTGTGCATGTCAGGACTAATGCTCTTTACACACACAGAGACCTGGAGCTGAACCCAGGACAGCTCTGCAGTGGAGCAGCCCTGGGAGCAGAGGGATCCAACACACCAGTCATAAGAACAGAAATCTCAAGGCACAATTAGCAGTTCTTCCGTGACAGTAAACAAGACACAGCTGAATTGGACATTTGGCTTATTTAAGATTTACTACAGATGGTTTCAAGTGAAAAGTGTGTTGGCAAAATGTAACCAGCAAGTCAGGCAATACCAACACCCAAAGCAGTAATTGCTATCAGCCCCTCACATCAGTGAACAGCCCTAAAGTCACCAACAGCAACACAATCCACTCACACAAAAACTGCCCAGCACAGTGACTGGTTTAACTTGCTGAAACAGTTTCTTGGCTATTTGTCCCCTCCTACAAGCTACAAACAATACAGAGACCAGAAAGCACAAATTTAATTCTAAAAGGTGCTAGATTAATTAGCCAATGAAATAGCTGTTGTTCTATTTGAAGGGGGAATGTTGAGTGCCTGTCCTGTCTGTGAATGTTCTCACATTTCCCAAAATCCTACTGTACTCTCCAGAGCTCCTGTTTGCAGCAGTGGTTAACCTCAGAGTGCTGCAACTTGGACACACAAGAGCAGGGTCAGCACAAACTGTACATTAAACAAAAGCAGCTCAATCCATCAGCAATCCCTGGCATTGCCCCAGCCTGGATGGTGACCATGTGTACCTGGAAGAGCCCGTGATGATGGACCACTCCTTCCTGGTTGTGGAGCAGGGAAAGAAGAGAATACTCCGTGTGCAGCAGCATCTTGCCCTGTCGCTCCTCCTGGGTTTCTATTCCTTTGTCACCTCTTTCTTCTAAGGTGAGAATCTTCAGGAAAAGGGAAAACACCTTTACAGTTCCCAGAGGCACACAAATGCCCCCAAGCCCTCTCTCATTTTTTGGCATTCCCATGTGTTTAGCAGCTGGTGGAACTGCTCTGATGGCTGTGTCCTTGCCACAGGCCTGTCTGAACTCAGCACCATCCTTGTAGAATGCACAGCAGCAGCTTCATTAACATGGGAAGGTGGCTGTTTGCAAATATCCCAAGATACTTGCAGTAACTCCCTCCTGGAGCTGCCCCATTCAGGTACAGATCCCAAGGCTCTGGGAGAGCAGCACAGCAGCAGAGGCCTCGTCTCAGGGCTGATCTGGGCACAGATCTGTGCCTGGCAGAGCTGCCCTGCCAAGGGGGAGCTGCAGCAGCCGTGTCCCACTGCACTGGTTCAGCCCACACCACTCACCCACTGTCCAAATCCTTCTGCACAAGAGCTGGACTGAAGGTCTGGGAGCCTCCACTTTGCTTACCTTCAGCTGATAAAAGTCATCTGTCCCGTCCTTTCTTGCCAAACACTGAACAATACTTGGCACAGGGGAGTTACCTAAACGTGGACCTACAGCACAAAGCAGAAACAGACTTGTTTTCCCTCCAGCAGCAGTGACTAACCCGGGTTACATCAGCTGTCACCAGTTATGTTTGCTTGCACCAAGTTCCCTTTTTTGCATGAGCTTGAGTGCATTTCCACAAATTGAAAGCCAAAAAAAAAAAGGGGTCTTGAACTCTGAAACCTTTTGGGATAATGTTTCATTTGCTCCCCAGAGAAACATTTATCAAAGCCCACACATGGCCCAGCTGTTTGCAGAAATCCCAATTTCTGCATGCCTGAACCACACAGCTATTACATTCACAGCAACACCCATGGCAACTGTTACTGCCACACCTGGGAACACAGCTGCCACCTCTGCAGGGATGGCTCAGGGGTGTCCAAATCAGCCCAGATTTCAAGTTAACATACAGTCTCCACTCCTCACTTGAAATCAGTCAGCTTTAATTGATTTTCCATTGGTTTCCAATGTGAAGCCTATGATTTTTGACATATATAAGCAGTTTCGAATCAACAATTACTCAAGCAACTCTCCAGAGCTGGCAGAGTGGCCTTGCCTTGGTACACATCACTTTGAGTGACCACTAATTAATTATTAAATTGCTCCCACGCTGATGTGACAATACATTCTAGGTCAGCAGGGCTGAACATCTCCCCACAGCTCTAATCAAAAAAAACCCCTGATGAATTTGGTATTTAATGAAATTTAAGAACAGAGTTAAAAAATTAAAACAAAAATCCAACAAAAACAAAACAAAAACCCCAAAACAAAAAAACAAAAAAAGCAAAACAAAACCCAAAAAAACCAAAAACCAAACCAAACCAAAACACCAACAAAAAACAACCCAACAAAAAACCAAAAAAACCCCAAACCACAAAAAAAACCAACCAAGGGGGTAAAATCAAGATCTCATATTTCTCTCCAAGCCCTGCCTGCCTTGCAGCATTGGCATCCCATGTCTCCTCAGCTGTAGGAACTCCCAGGCTGCTGCTCTGCACAACCAGTGACCTCCACTCTCAGCTAAGTCACACACCTGCTTCCCCTCATTCCACGGTGCCTTTTGTTTTCAGTTTTGCCACCAGCAGCCCCCTGCCCACCGCAGGGCCCCGTCCCTGCTTACCCAGGATGAAAGGCCCTGCTCTCTTGGCGTTGTTCCCAGAAATCCCCGCGCACAGAGCCTTGGCTTTGGCCGATGTTTCCCCGGCTCCTCTGTCCGATGCTCGCCGCTTCATCCTCGGCTCTGGAGAGAGAACAGACATCACATCCCATCAGTTATCTCCTCCTGTCATCCCTGATTTCTGCTGGAAGGCTCTCACCTACAGATGCACTGGTGGCTCTGCCTACTTGTGTGTCTGCACACAGCCCTGGTTCCGTGCTGACAGACCAGGGGTGGGCTGCAGGCTCAGAGCAGCTCTCAAGGCATAAATCAGCCTCGTTATTCAGGGCAACGTTTCCTACAACAGTTGTTTGAGAGACATAGTGGGAACAAGTCAAGATAATTAAAGCTTGTTTTACAGCAAAAACGAGTTTGCAAATTAACATATTCCAAAAAGCTCTGAAAGAAGATGCCCAAGTTAGCCCTGTGTATGGGTGTCTGCTGCTGCTGCAGCCTTTTGGGGGTTTCTCCACAGAGGATCCACATGAGGAATGGCAGCTACCCACTGAGTCCCTCAGAGGCTCCAGTCTGTTCCTCAGACAGCCAAGAATGCACAAAACTGATCACAAAAATTAGTGTCTTTCACCTTTCCCAACAAGGGCATAGAAAACAAGCACAATGGTTATTGTGAGATTCAGTTCAGTTCACAATATTTTTTCAAAAATGTATTTTTAGCCTTGATAAAAGTCCTCTCTCTCTTTGTGCCTCCTTAGGCTCTGACCTTATTACATCTCAATCTACCTACATCCAGCTGGAATTTGGAGTCCAGCACATAAAACCCTGTCACCTGAGCCTCCATGTGCAGGAATCAATGCTGTGTTTACAACTAACACACTATTAAATGCCCCAATGGATATTCCAGCAAAAGGCAACACTGGTGAAAATGTGTGTTTTCCTGCACAACCCCTATGGGCAAAAAAACATTTGATCTATGAAATGTGATCTATTAAATGTGAACTGGTTTGCATCCAGGAATTTATTCAAGGTCCACACATCACCACTATTCAGCACCAACCACTAAAAACTAAACTACCTCCTCCTTATTCAGGTAGTGCAGAAATTCTGATTTCCAATGTCCATTTTCTGCTGCTCAGAAATCTGAAGAGAATTTGCACAGCCTGAAGCACCAAATAAATTCAAGGTTTACAACTAAAACATTTCCTTCTCTAAAGAAAAGTCTTGTTTCAGTTTAGCTGGAAAAGCATCTCTCAGGTGAGCTGCTGGGTGTGGTGTGAGCTCTCCACATCCATCAGCTCCAGCCAATGGAAGCTTTGCTCCTAGTACAGCTCCTCTTCACCTCTAGATTTTGGAAAATGGCTTCAAAGACTTTTGCAAACATCTACACATTCAGTGTCTGTGCTCTCACTTTTTAAAGATCTTTGTGGGGTAGGTGAGAGGAGGAACCAAGCACAGCTTCCTTTCCTCACCCAAACCCAATCCCAGGAGTTCTTCCCTAAGAGGTTACTGCAACAGACAGGGGAAAATATTTTTTGGGTTGTACATATTTGCTTTGGAAGATCCCAGGTGTTTCACCACGTAAGAGATTGATAAATCACCTCCCTGTGAGTGAAGTTCACCCTCTGGCAGTCCCACCCTTTCTGTGGACACAGGCTGATGTCACTGCACTGATTCATGCTGCAGGACCAGCGACAGCCAGGAGATAAAGGGAGGAGTCTGGCAGCAGACTTTGCACTCCTGACTCCCAGCACCTCCACAGAGCAGTGTCACCATCCCAGGGAGCTGAACAGGACACAGCTCTGAGCCCCACGTGCTCCTTGCTCTGCTCATTCTGCAGCCCTGACCCAACATCCTTATTAACTCCTCCTCCTCTCCTTGTGCATCACCACCTCTGCTGGAAACATGTGAGTAACATTTCCTCTGGAGAAACCCCCTGCACAGGAACTCTGAGATAAACCCATTGTGCAATCCGGGCTGGTGCAAATGCTGTTACTGTAATCAAAACTATCTGAGGACTCACGTAGTTCAGCATCAACTGTATCGTTACTCTTCTTCCAAACTAGGTTTTCCAACGTCTCAGGAGGCAGGAGTCATCACCTTGGAGAAGGCTGGATGGGCAAAAGGTCGAGGACTCTGTAATGTGAAATGAGATACACTTGATGCTGCAGTTCTGGATTATTCTGATTATGATAACACAGGATGCACTCACTGAACCTTTAGGGACCCAAACATCTCTGTTTGTTTGGGCTCAGAAAAGGATTGAAGCTCCTGGTGAGAATAAAAGGGCTCTGGAAGTTCAGTCCCTGCACTGCAGGACAAACTCCCATGTCACCCATCTCCAAAGGGATGCAGGACAGACCTTTGGAGCAGGGACAAACACAGGCTCCACTTCAATCCCTGCCATGCTGCACCTGCTTGGGCTTAACTGCATCTCACACACCTGACTGAGCACCAAGAGCAGCTTTTTATCACACTAGGAGTTATCAGAGCTCAGGTCAGACCAGTATCTGATACCCCTGTCCCTGGGATGGAGTGTTTTAAACATGGGTTTGTCCTGGTTCCTTGCAGAGATGCAGGAGGCTCTCTCTCAAGACTGATTCTGCTGATGTTAAAATGATTTTTTTTCTTTTCCGTCTTAAGAACTGTAAAGTCCAACCTGGTTTTGAGCAGATGCATCCATTCCCCCCAAATCCAAACTGAATCAAACCACCCTCTTCCCTTGTCCTGCCATTGGAACAAAAATGGTCCCTCACACAGACAAAGTTACAAGTCCAGCACAAAAATTAACACTTAATTTTGATGTGACACATGGGATTTATCAAACATCTCACTGGAGAAGCCAGTCTAAAGCCTCTCACTGTGCTATGGCTTTAATAGAATTATGAATCAATTAATCTGGAGACCTAAATGTAATGCCTTTTAATTATGTAGCTTAAGGAAATGGTTTAATTCCTGAATTACTGCATGTGCCAGTGCCCAGTGTAACAACAATGGAAAACATGAGATGAGCAAACTGCCCTTTTCATCCCAGAATAAGGAACAAGCAGGTCCTGTAGTCCAGCAGCTACAGCTCAGGGCTGGAAAAGGTACCTTTGGGGCATGAGCAGGATTACTCAGCAGCACAGAAACCACTCATGGCTCCAGAGCAGTTGATCCAGCCCCTGCTGCACTTTCAGGGGGTTTGTCTTGCACCAAGGGCACAACAGGAGCTCAGAGGTGGTTACACTTCTTGTGTGAGGACTGGGAACCCTAAAAATGCTCAACCCCACTGCTGTGATGAGCTGATTGTGGTAAACAAGGGAGGGGATGAGCTGGGAACCAGCAGCAGGTGACAGAGCCCAAGAACCTGCTGGAAGTTCAGGACTGCTGAGAAGAGGCTCCTTCAAGGAGCTCACACCATTCCAGGGACCTGCCCCTGGAGCCCACAGATGGGAGACAACCCCCCACCCACTGCAGCAGCATTCCTGCCCAGCCTTCCCTCCTGCAGCCAAAAGCTGCAGCAGCTGGGATGAAGCTGGAGAGCTGCTCCACAGGTTTTTGTCCCTCTCTGTGCAGCCTTCACCTTTGCAAAAATGAAGCTAAAAAAATGGAATCACATGAGCAGCACCAGGCTGTACCTTCTCCCACCCAAACACCACAGTGGGCAGTATTTACCAGTGACAGTTAATCCAAGGTCACATTTAAGCCTGGCTCATGGGAATATGATCTAAAATCCTCCATGAACAAAACACTAAATGGGTAAAAGCTGGAGCACAGCCCAGCTTCCCACATGGAACACCAGCAGGTCGGTGTCACTGCAAGGAGCAACAATCCCAGAGTTGCCTCACTCCTTCCCGGGCAAACCCAGCCAGGACAGCTCAGCCCAGAGTCATCAGCACTCCCAGGGACACAGCCTCAGCTCTCACTGGAAAAGCTTCCCTAGAACAGGCGGAGTTTGGATCAGGCAGGCCTGCAGAGGAGTCACTGGCTGGGGGATTAAAGGGAATGTTTGCAGGGCAGATCCCAAGGAAAGCAGGCTGTTGCATTAAGTGTATGAAATTTGGTCAAAAACACACCCCTTGTGTCCCAGATGGTCCTCAGAGACCAGAAATGCATCCAGAGACGTTGAAGACCAAGAAGACACCATCCCAATCTGGGAGCAGGGAGAGGAGAGTCACTCATTAAGTGTCTCCAAGGGCTTTTAAGCTTTTCTTCCTCCTCAAAAGGTGAAATTTCTGCCCCCTCACTCACAGCCCACCCATGTCACACACAGCATGATCTAGGGGGGAAATTGAGAAAGTAATGTGTGGTAGCATGTATTTCACTAAGCTGATGTGCATTTAAATATTTAAATGACCCTTAATCAGGTGAAAGTTACTTTCTGGACATAGTGTCCTTCAAAGTTTCAGTCACAGGACTTTTGGTTTTGTTCCTCAGTGCCAGACCAGGCCCATCCTGTCTGTGCTGTCCCTCCTCCTGCATCCAACTCAGCCTTCCTGACATCAGCCAGGCACAATTTCATCCCTAAAGATAATGTGGAATGCACAGGGGAAGCCTCAGCCCTTCCCTGGCTCCCTGCTCATCATCTCACATGGGCATGTGGGGAGGAGGAACGGGGGGGATCAGGGTGGGCTCCACTCCTCTCCCTCTGCACAGCACGGGGAGATTCCCTGTGCAGGAATGTCAACATTACTGAAGGCTCTGGGAGTTGAACCGTTTTCTAAGAGAAGTAATAACACACATATATATAAATATATAAATATATATATATATAAAAAGCCCATTGGATGAGTCAGTCCAGCCCGGGTTCCTGCGCTGCCCTTCCGGGAAGGGAAGCCTGCTCCCGAAACGGAGCCCTGACTCACTGACTTCTTGGAACTGAGCTGAGACTCATTCAACTTCTTCCCTAAGCAAGAAGTTCTCTCAAAACCAGGCACAGAGTTTCTCTGCCCACAGGAGTAGGAAGAATGCTGGTGCAGCAGGAGGGGCTGGGACAGGAGGGCA
The DNA here is from genome assembly GCA_037834095.1 of Argya squamiceps. Taxonomy (NCBI): domain Eukaryota; kingdom Metazoa; phylum Chordata; class Aves; order Passeriformes; family Leiothrichidae; genus Argya; species Argya squamiceps. The sequence continues at coordinate 3,693,325 of JBBMKD010000079.1, read as the reverse complement.
CCCAGGGAAGTCTGGACTCGCTCAGCTCTACAAACTGGGAGACAGGAACACCTCTGGCAGCCTGTGCTGCACCACCCCACTGGAAATCCTCCTTCCTCAGCCCAACAGGCAGATCAGCTGAATCCCAGGCACATGAACAAAGCAACCTGGGATAGTGAAAAGTCTCTTTGCCCATGGCAGGAGGGTGGGAGGGTCTTTAAGGTCCCTCTCAACCCAAACTATTCTGTGACTATGAATAGAGACAGCCCTGGGGGTTGTGCCTGAGCTGCCAGCACCTGGGAGCCCCTGCAGGAGCCCAGCACACCTTACCTCCGCTCACATCCAGCTGTGGTCAGTCTGCAGCTCCTCAGGGACAAAAAAGGCTTCCAGAGGCCAAGTCACACATCAGGGAAAGCAAATTCCACCCTGGCTGCCCCCCCTGGCAGCCGGGGAAACTCTGAAGCACAGGGTTCCAGTGCGTAATTACAGCACAAGCAACAAGCCAGGCTTTCTTCAAGCCCTTCTGATGCATCAACACATGAGATAGCCAAGGACTCATCTCTGGGAGTTCCCTCTTTGGTTACATAAACACCAACCTCAGCTTAACCCTTTCGTGCTGTAGCACAGGCCACATCCACCAGGAAAAATCCCCATTCCAGCACAACACCCTCGCAGCAGGAGGCTGGAAATGCAGCTGCAGCACTTGAGGCTGCACTGCTGCCCCAGCAAATGAGTCCCTGACCCGGTCTGTGCCTGCAGCCAGGCCATATTCACCTTCCAAACCCCACCAGGGGTGAGGGGTGGGTTGTATTACAAAGTTTTATTTCTCATTTACTGCTTCTGACACTATCAATGTGCCACAAGCCCCTGCAGCAGCAGCTCTGTGTGCACAGAGTGACCCACACACGTGCTGACACTTCCCAGGCAGGTGTGGCTGCAGTTTCTCCCAGCAGTGACTCACCTGGCCCTACCTGGAGACAAACGTGTTACCTGCACACACACTGCCAGGCCTGTGCTGCTGGGGTGTGCAGGATGACAACACACTGACAGGAACTGCATGCTCACCAAAAAATATTAACCAAAATAGCCTCTTTCACACAGAAAATGACCACGGACACACAGAGCCTGCTCTGTCCAGCTGGAGCTCCCAGGCAGGAAGGAGACACTCACTGTACCTGCCCAGAGCCTCTGCACAGGTAACAGCCCCCCCCGAGCTCAGTGGGCAGCTCAGGCACAACCCCCAGGGCTGTCTCTATTCATAGTCACAGAATAGTTTGGGTTGAGAGGCACCTTAAAGACCCTCCCACCCTCCTGCCATGGGCAAAGAGACTTTTCACTATCCCAGGGTGCTCCAAGTTGTTCAACTTGGCCTGGAACGTTCCCAGGGATGAGGCAGTCACATTTCTCTGGGTAAGCTGTGCCAGGGCCTCCCCACCCTCACAGGGAACCATTTCTCCCTAATATCCCATCTAACCCTGCCCTCTGTCAGTGTAAAGCCATTCCCCCTTGTCCTGTCACTTGAGGCTCTTGTAATTAGTCTCTGTCCACCTTTCTTGTAGCCCATTCAGGTACTGGAAGGGGCAGTTATGTCACCCTGAAGGTGACTCTCTTCTCCAGGCTGAACAACCCCAATTCTCTCACAGCAGAAGTGCTCCAGCCCTCTGATCAACCTGGTGCCTCCTCTGGACTTGCTCCAACAGGTCCACGTCCTTTCAGTGCTGAATCACAGCACAGCTCAGTGCCTGTGAGGCTTCCCCTGCCTGCTCCAAGCTCTGTGACATCCTGAGGGTCACAGCCCAGCTGAACTTTGCTTTTAAGGAACACAGTTATGTGATCAAACCCTCAGCATGGATACCACAGAGAAACAACCAAAGGATGCAGCATGGGGAAATACATCCTGAATCCTGAGTGCTGCTGGCCCAGGGTGCTGCCAGCAGGTGAGGGCTCCTGTGCTGCCCCTCAGGTCATACCTCACCTGGGTGCCAGGCACCTCACCTGTGCCCCTGTGCTGCCTCAGGGGAGCTGGCTGTCCCACAGGACACGGCACAGGGGTGGTGGCTCAGCCCCACCACAGCAGGCACTCCCCTCTGCTCTGACTGCTCCAGCTCCCTCTGGACACGGGATTGCAGCCTGAGACCTCAGCACATCTGTTTATACACTAAGGCTCTAAACTAGAAAAGAACTGAATCCCCAGCACTGCTGCAGCACGTTCCAGCACAGCTGGGCAGGAGAGAGCAGCTGGATGGGGACAAGAAGAACCCTAAACTCCCGTGTCAGGGGTAGAGATGCCATCCCTTGGGGTTCTCCCCAGCAGTGAGACACTTCACACCCTCAGCACTGCACAGACAGCAGGGCTTCCAAAGGCCACGACCAGAGAGGGACAGCACCCGGCTCTGGGAGGTCCCCCAGCCCCTTCAGCCCCTCGGGTGAGCTCCCCCGGGAGTGCAGGGCAGGGTCTGCCCCTGGCTGCGACACCTGCCGATGTTACTCACCCTCACTCAGAGGCACAGCCCTCACCTACTCACTGCTGAGGCACACGAGGCTCCTCCTCGGAACAGAGGTCCCAAAAGTCTAAATTCAAAAGTTCCTGCCCAGACTGGAGAAAAACCAGCCCAAATCATGGGCTGTGCCTCCTTCAGCCCCCTGGACCTGCCCCTGCGCTGCTGCCGGGCAGAAAGGGATGAACGAGCGATTTGCCAAGGGGTTTTTCAAACCCAGCCTTCCAGCCTGGAGAGCACCGGCAGCACCGAGCCGAACCGGGCGGCCAAGCCCCCCCGAGCCGCCCGCACTTTGGGGGGCTCCCCCGGTCCAGTCCCTTCGAACGATCGGTACCACCGGCGCCTCTCCCCGCAGCCCCCGGCCCGGCCCGGGCGGACCCTCCCGGCCCTGCAGGCCGTGGCGGGGTGCTCGTTCTAGCTGTGTCCGGGGCTCCCCCGTGGTGCTTGGCAGCTCAAAATTGTTTCGCTCCGGAGGTCGCTGAGGATGTGGATGACATGAAACCGGCACCTTCCTGTGTTTTTAGCCTCTGCGGCTCTTGAGGCTGTGATGTGGGTGGCCGAGTCGTATGGAGAGCTTTGAGTCACCGTTGTTTCAAGTTTGCAAACGGTTGTAAAGCTCGAGGAGGTTGCTTGCTTGGCTTCTGCAGGTTTATGTTAGTCGGACTTGACAGCAGGGCTTACCCCCCACCGCCCCCGCCCCAGAAAGCTGTGTCTAGGAGTGGAATTAACACAAGACACATACCTTTTTCACTTTGCGTATGGTAGATGCTGGAAACATGGCCGGATAACGTGGGTACTTGACATCTTTGCAACTGCCAGCTTCTTTTCAGAGTGTGTGATAGGAAAACTGTAGTTCTTCCTCACTTGACCTGCAAGTGTTCTCTTACTCCACATATTCCTTAGTTCAGTGCTTGTACTTCTTCCATTAAATCTCTTCCAGCTTTTGAGCTTCGCATTGCTTAATCCAGGGATTGCAAGTGCTAAGTGTAAGGATACTACTAAATGCAAGGAAGTCGCCTATGTAATTGCTCCTCGGTGCTCAGATACCTGTCTGAATTTTGACCTAAGGGGTCTGTAATTTTTAAAGCTGTAGTTTTACATTAGTCGTGTCCTCCATGTATTTTGGTTTTAGGATGATTCAAGTGCTATCCCTTATACTTAAAATTGTAGAAAACACTAGCTTTAGGTAGTTGTAAATGTTAATGCTTCTTTTAATTGATGTTTTTGAGGTCAAGTCAAAGAAGACAGACTCCTTGTACAGAGCAAACAGGTTATATTAAGCTTTGTCAAGTAAATGGCAGGTAGCTAATACTGGTGAATACAGCCAATGTGTGTTGGAGTTTTGAGAGGAGGAATATTTAATAATTATCTAGTTTCCTGCTATCATTACCCTCACTATCTTCTGTGGCAGACTGATGGCAGCTAAGATACTGCTTGTGATCTCCACCCTTTCTCCACATTGGTGTCAAAATACTGCAAAATACTTCAGCCACGTGGTAGACTTAAACAGAAATGGTAAAAAATGCCTTTTAACAAAAATAATAAAAATTCCAAATATTTTCTAAAGAGATACTTTAAACTTAACTATGGCTGCATCTAGTTGCTATGGTAGAAAACAATGCTAGATAAATTAAAGTGAACTAACATATAGTTTATGACAGAAGTCTTGACTTGATTTTTATATATGTGGAAAATCTGAAGCCTCTTAGTAAGATTGTCAGTAAAGGTGTTTGTGACTAGAAAAATGAGTTGAAGTAGCTGAAAAAAAGCTAAACAAATTGGCTTATCAACAGTAATAAAATTCTTCCTGTATCCTAAGAAGACTAATGTGAAGAATGATAGTGCAAACTATTTGCAATAAGTTGATGTGGAATTTTTGCTTCAAGTCTGCAAAATTATACTCTGCACTTCATGGGCCGTGGCCAATGCCTGTCTCAGTAAGTGTTTATATTCCAAACCTAACTTTAATGCTTATGAAGAACTGGCAAGCTGTATGAAAATGCTTGTGTGTAGACAAGGAAATCAAACATTGTGGAGATTATCTGAAAGTCACAAGATTAGTATCACATTTGCAAGGTGTTTGTGCTGGCTGTCATCTGAAGGGATGAATATCACGTGTTGAGTAGGATGCAGTAATTGGCTTTGAAACAGACCCAGCAGTGCTTGGCATTTCCTCATGTGATCCGGGCTGCAGCTCTCCACAGGAGCTGGGTCGGTCAGTGTGCCTGCTCCCCCTGCCACGCTGACATAATGCTTCTGGAGTGTCTTGCAGTAACAGGTTAGAGACTCACTCTGGGTTAAAATTAACTTGGCAAAACTGGTTTGTTGTAATCCGGACTAATTCCCCGATCTGCCTCACCTTGTGATCGCACTTGTGACAGCGTGAGGTGAAGGGTTGCACAAAGATGTTTGTGTACAGAGAGACGGGAGCAAAGAAACTTGGTTTTGTCACTCATGCCAGCTTAATCATTTTATGAAAGAAAACAGAAAAAAGTATCTAATTCTGCAATTTAACATGCAGTTATCTTTGTGCAGATAACAGTGTTAAGAATCTGCTACAGTACTACCAACAGTGGGAAATCTAGTTGTCAATTCAAGATTGGTTTGGAAGAAAAATCTACTCTGAGCATGCTTCAGTTTATAGTCTCTGCTTTGTGGCCACTGAAATATTTGAAAATAACTGCATAATGTCTAGTGTAGCCATTAAAGTGTGTAAAACATTAGTGGGAAGTATCAGCCTCTTCAGAGGGCAAGTAAAAATCCATGTTAAGCTGTGGTCATGTATGCTGGGCTTTGGGTGGACAAAACTGCAAGTGTGTACTGCTTTTAGTACTGTACCAAAGCTCTGTATTTGCAAAGTGAGGTATTTCTGATTTTCACATTTTTGCTGTCTTCAAATACACGTTCTTGTCCTGTAGTATAACTTAGTCTGCTAACAAACATCCCTGTCCATCTGAATTGCTGCTGTTATTGCTTGTGCATCTTGGGGGTTTTGCCTGACTTGCCAGTCCCAGTGCTGTTCTTTCACCTATTTATGTACTGCCAGAATTATCAGTTAGGCTCAGTATGTTCTTTGAGAGTTCTTGTCAGATATGGATAGGTATATAAATCTGTAATGGCTTTAGTGTGACCTGTTTTGTAGTGGAAGTGTTCACTAGTTCATTTGGACTAACTTGTAATTGTTATAATACAATGGCAGTGTACTCTAATGTGACAGTAAGTTCATATTCATGCCAAAATGACCATTGCTTGGTTGCTAAAGTTGCCTCCCAACTTATATCCTTCAAAGAAGAAAAGCTTCTGTTTGTGTTGTGGTCTCACTGAGGCCAGGAAAATGTCAGTGATGATGGGAATGTAAGATTTCTTATATTAACCAGAATTTTGATGGCTGTTTTTCCTTGCTATTTTGGCTGAAGAAGAGCCAGCCAACTTTATTTCATGTTGATTGTCTCAACTGGATGATTACAGCAAATTTTGAAAGTAGGCCACTCATTTACACTTGTGATTGTAAGTTATACATCCTCTGGACATTAGGTTAGGCTTTTCAGAATTGACAGGCTTCCCTTATACCCTTACTTATGCTCAGTAATGCAGTGCTTATTTGGGATGTTTCGAGTGTGTATGCTTGAAAATGTAGTGCAGAAATGTTACTGAAGCTTCAGCTTTGCTTTGCCAGGATTTAAAGGTTTTGTGAAAACTCTTTAAAAGTAAATTTAAGTATATGAGATTTGTGTTAATTTGATTGTTGGTATGCAAGAAAGCCTTAATTTCTTCAGATCTAAAGCCTTTACAAAAGCTGGTAGCTTTTTTGGTTTGGAACTTGTTGCTTTTTTAATATGGAATAATAATTGCAGAGAGTTAGAAAGCATTTATTTAGTTTAAAAAATAAAGGTTGTGTATATAAAGACTAGCAAAATTACAGTGGTGTTATATTATCTACTACATTTTCCTCCTTATTCCTGTGCAAAGGTTTGCGCCATAGGTCCTTTCCAACTGAAATATTCTAGTCTAGTCTCGTTTATGTTCTCCTCTGTTTTTCAGTTCTTATGTTCTGTAGATGTAATTTTACAAAGCGAAGTTCAAGTCTTGTGTAAAGTGAAATTATTTAAATTGGGAAATTGGTGTGCTGTTGGGTCTTAGATTAAGCTGTGCATTAGGAGGTGATGAGAGTTGCTGTCTACTGTATGCTTTTTAGCTGCAGTGTAGTAATGTTTTAATGCTGTATTGCCCTATTGGTTAATGGAGATTAGCAAATTACTAAAATAGTGTATTATTACTTATTTACCTTATATTCTGTTAAGGAAAACAGTTTTATGTAGTAGTTTTTTTAAAAAACCTCTAGTCATCTCTTAGTCTAACATGGTTGTATTTGTTCAGTGTTGATGTAGAAAAGATAATAGAAGCTGGAAAGACCTCAATGTTACATCAAGAGGCTTTAGATGGGTATTTTATGTGTGTATATCTGTAAAAGATAATTACCATCATTTATATGAGTAATGTGAAAAATTGAAACACAAGTCCATGGTTGGTGATGAGTTTTTTGGGTGTTGTATTTTTCAGTTTAAACTGAGAGGACATGCCAGTTAAAGTTTCAGTTTGTTACACAATCTGCTCTGGCACACTGATGGTTTGTTGGGTGACAAGTTGAGTCAGTTAAGGTTGGGCAGGAGCAATTTAGTAAGTTACCATTCCTCTCTGCTAGCCATGGTAAATGTAGTAAATGTGTTTCCTGCATACTTAAAAACTTGACGTTGAATTTGCTTTTCTGCTATGTTAACTATCAGCTGTCAGGGTTTAGTTTTGGTTTTCCTCCCATATTGTGGTCTTCCTTCCGGCCAAAATATTTTGAAGATTTTTTTTTAGTAAATTCTCCTGACATATGACTATGTATGTTTTGCCAAACCTATGATTTAAAGACTATTTATGTCTTTATCGGAGCCACACGGGATGTATCAATAACACAGGTTTTGGTACTTTATGCAAACTGTTCTCCTAATCCTGAGTTTACTTTGAAGACTTGATTTCTTGCAGCATTACTTGGACACATGGTTACATTTTTTGTCTTTTTCTTTCTTTACCTTGCTTGCCATAAACACTGCTGAGGTGCTAAGTGGAATAGTGCCCCTATAATTAACTTTATATTGTAAATACATTTTGGAGCTGATCTTTCACAGCCAGTTCCTGCCATTGTGCCCCTTCAAAGGATGAAGAGTAGAAATTACCACAGAAGAATAGGCTCCTTATGCTGTGACTGCATTAAGGCAGATGGTTTCTGTACTTTTAGTGTTTCATATGTTTCAAAGCATATTAATATGCTTTATATGATTTTTTTTTCTTAGTGCATCATAGTGTATGTCATGTTACAGCTCATTCCCTTCAGACTAATGAATGTGTTGATGAACTTAATTAGATGAACTTAGACTGAATGATAGTTCTTTCTTTGCATCTAGTGTATCTGTGACTACTTTGGCCTGAGAAAACGGGTTTTTTGCTATTAGTGTAATAAATCTCAATTTATACCTGTTCACATTTTAAAATAATCAAAAACTGAGTGTCCTTGTGTCCACATGAAACAGGAAATGTGTGGTGAGATTAGTGCTGTTTCTTATTTTTGTTTTCTTCTCTTAACTTTCTTAGGCTTGTGTTCCCAAGCACTATTGTCATAGTTTTGATATTGATAGTTTTAAATGCTTGGAAAATGCTTTGTAGCTGCTCTGAAAGGATGCATGTGATGACCTCAGTGGGCAGCTGATCACCAGGTGACTCCTTGGTTATTTCCCCCTGTAGTGGGATATAACTTTACTGTTGTGTCCCTCCACTTCTTTCTTCCTCCCTGCTTTATATTCTAAGCATGATGATGTCATATGATAGAGAATATCCCTTTGGTCAGTTGGAGTCAGCTGTCCCAGTTATATGCCCTCCCAACTTCTTGTGTACCCCCCAGCTCACTTGCTGGCAGGGCAGTGTGAGAATCTGGAAAGGCCTTGACCTTGTCTAAATGTTAGTCAGCAACAGATAAAGCACAGGTGTGCTAACAACACTGTTTCTATCAAATCTAAAACATGCAAGCATGATACAAGCTGCTGGGAAGAAAATCAACTTTATTGTAGCCAAGGCCAGATGATGTCAAAAAGTAGAAGTCTGTTGTTTGTAGTTTAAATTCACAGATGCCAGGGTATTTAGATTATTTTGGCCATGGTCTTTGTCAGTCTAGAAAAGTTTCTAGCTAAGAGCCTCAATGGGGTTAAAACTGAAGTCCTCCTCTCACTGTGCTTGTTGCAGTTGATAACATCACTCATCTTTTCTATTGCTGTGTCTATACAGATCTGCAGCCATTTATGTTACACTGAGTTGGGCTTGTTGTTAAATAAATACCTTATTCTAATTTTATTATTTCAGCCTCTTCTTTATTTTGTTTCACTATGTTACGTGTAGTCACTTGTGACTTTCCTATCTGATTTGGCCTTGTTTTTCTCTCCCACTAGCCAATGCATAATTTTTCCAACTGATGTGCTCATATGTCTTCATTATGCTTGTATGTTTTCAGAGTAGTCATGTCTCTACTCCTTTTCTCTTCAAACCAATCTATGCTTTATCTCCTTTTATTTCTAGAATATACATTTATACAGGGTAGACCCTGGACAGCTGTAAACTGGTGAGTTTTCAGTTGTTTGCACTTGGCAGTTGTGTCTTCTGATATTCAGTGCAGACTAAATTAGAGTTTCTTTGGTTTGCTTTTGATTATAATCACTTTAAAGATGTTACACTGTCATTAAGCACTGGTAATGGGCTTGTTCTTAATAAGTACAGATTCTTCAGATTCTTCATGACTTCATGGAGCATATTTTCTAAATCTAAATTCTGCTGATATGATTCTGAGTAAGACAGCTTTGTATACACTTTGATTTTGGTGGTTGTGTTTAGATAGGAAAGTGGCAAAAGGTGCAGATCTTGTTGTCTTTGCTGTGGTTGAATGACTTTCCCAATGTAAAAAAAAAAAAGGTCCTAGAAATGTTTAAGGATAAATACTTTTGTCTGCATTGACAAACTTGAGGAGTAAGAATTTCCTTGTGTATGTTCTTGCAGATCTAATTTCATAACTAGCATTGAAGTGAATAAACTCCAACTGGAGAGAAAAACTCCAACTGTCAGTGGCTGTACTGAGAGATGTTCTCTGTGTGGAGAACACTTTGGAGGGATACTTTCTTTTGAGTTACTTTTTTTAATTTGAGACAGATTTATGCTGTTTTAGCAGCCTTTTCAGTTACAAAAGGGATCAGATACTGTTTTGCATTTTTGTCATGGTCAAATGAAAATTAGTTCCATTTTACTTGTGCAGTTGAGTTTTCATTTTAATTTTTAGAACCTGTAGTATTTGTTTCTGTCTGTATTGGAGCGGCCTTAGGGTATTCTAGCAGCTAGAATAACCCCTGTCTTAAGCCTCCAGAATTTTGGCTTTCAGAAAAGTGGTGGTTGTTAAGATAGTTATTGTCATAGTGAAATAGTCCTCACTTATGAAATTGAAGTAATGATTAAAGAGATGTGTGATTTCAGCTTACCAACAATAGCACATAAAAATCCCAGCTGGAAAATCAGTGAGTAGGGTGGCCTTTTTCTTCTGTTCTGAGTTTCTTTAACCTTTTCACACGCCTTAGAAGTTCAGTGTAAACCTGTCCTGCAAGTCTGCCTGTGTTTTCCTCTAAGCCTGTGGTAATTGGATTGCAGCTGATGTTCCTTACCCCGATTTAGGGATTTAGGGGATGGGATTCTGATGATTTTTCCATTTGTAGATACGCTGCTTAAGCCATGACTTTCCTTTTATTATTGGCATGGATGAAAATTCACGTCAGAATGCTTGATTAATTATTCAAAGAAGATAGTGTGTAAGCTGGTAGTGCTTAGGGAATGTGCACATGGCTCTTTGAATGACACTTGACTTATTGTCCATTTCGCTAAAATTGTTAAGTTTTAGGCTTATTAAATAAAAATACCAATAGTTTTAAATATTTGAGGTCATCTGAGACAATATTGTCAGCAATCAAAAAATACTAAGCTTTTATTATTTAGGGAAAATATTGGTTGTGCTCTCAGTGTTGTTTTGAGGTCCATGTATCAAGCTGAACAGCTTCCCGCTCTAATGATTCACTGAATTCCTTAAAAATCTGTAGTGTTTGATGAAAAATAACTGTAGGCAATCTGCAGATACCTTCCAGGCAGGGAGAGCAGTGGATGTGCTGTACCTCAACTCAAGTAAGGCTTTTGACACTGCCTCCCACAGCATGCACAGGCTGGCAATGGATGGGTTACAGAAGTGGACAGTGGAGTAGATTGAGAACTGGCTGAATGATCGGGCCTAGAGGTTTGTGATCTGTGACACAAAGTCCACCTGGAGTCAGGTTGTCAGTCATGTACCATAGAGGCTGGTACTGGGGCAAATGCTGTCTAGCATCTTCATTAATGGCCTGAATGCCAGGACAGTGTACCCAGAGCAAGTTCACAGGTGGTATAAAACAGAGAAGGGGTCCTCATATACCACGTGGTTGTGTTTGCATTCAGAGGGACGTAGGCAGGCTGGAGATTTGGGCTGAGTGGAATTTTAAAGTGCACCAAGGGGAATTGCAGAATCCTGCATCAGGGATGAAATAACACTGAGGGGCTGACCAGCTGGGAGACAGCTCTGCAGAGAAGTAGCTTGGTGTACTGGTTGGCAGCTGTCTGTGTGCCAGTAATGCAGTGCCATGGCAAAGGTGGCAGACAGCCTCCTGGGCTGCACCAGGAAATGTGTTGCCAGCTGGGTGAAGGGAGCGCTCTCTGCTCAGCACTGGCGAGGCTGCAACTGGAGTGTCCAGTTCTGGGGCTTCCTGGTAGAGGAAGGAGATACTGCAGAGAGCTAAGTGCAGGGTCATGTTGGTGATTAAGGATCTGGAGCTTTTCTTTGGTAAGGAAAAGCTGAGAAGGCTGGGACTATTATCCCGGAGAAGAGAAAGTTCAGGAGTGATTTTGCTAGTGCAGTGAGGGAATGAAGAAGGGAGAGCCAGATGCTTCTCAGTATTGTCCCCTACCCCAACATGGCACTGATGTGGCAGAAATTAAAACTCAGGAAATTCCAGTGCATTCCAAGAAAGCAGCTCTTCACTGTGGGAAAGGTCAAGCATCAGCAGATGTTGTCCAGAGAGTTTTAATATCTCCTTAGTAGTACTAAAAATGCAACTGCACGTGGTAGTGGGCAATTTACTGTCTCTGACACTGCTTGAGCAGGAAGTTTGACAGAATCAGACACAGAATCACAGAAGCTCTGAAGTTCATCTGGTCCACCCTCCTGCTCAAAGAGGGCCACCTGGAGCCAGTTGCCTGAAATGGTGTCCACATGGCTTTGAATATCAGCAAGGATGGATACTCCGCAGCCTTGCTTGCAACCTGTGCCACTGCTCAGTCACCCTCACAGTAAAAAAAAAAAAAAAAAGTTACCTTAATGGGTCCATTTTAATCTGAATTATGTGATTCTGTAATCCTTAAGAAAAGACCAGAAGGAGAAGGGATCAATATGAAGTTTATTTGTCCTCTGAGAAGATGTGTCAGAGGGAACAAACACAGTGCTGAACAATCAGATCTTCCAGCAGAGCTGTGTTGTAAGGTGGTTGTTGTAGTCCTAGAAGCAGAACCATTAAATAGTTTATGTTGGAAAAGACCTTTAGGATATCTGAGTTCCACTGTTAACCCAGCACTGCCAAGTCCACTACTAAACTGTGTCTCTGAATGCCACATCAACACACGTATTAATTACTTTTGGGGGTAGTGATTCCACCACTTCCAGTGCAGTGTGTTCCAGTTCTTGAAAACTCTTGTGCTGAATAATTTTCCCACAAAACCCAATCTAAACCTTCCCTGGTCCAGCTTGTGGCCGTTTCCTCTTGTGCTATTGCTGGTTATTTGAGAAAAGAGACTGATCCCCACCTGGCTCCAACCTCTTTTCAGACAGTTGTGTGGAGGAATAAGGTCTCACCTGAGCCTCCTTTTCTCCAGGCTGAACACCCCCAGCCATCTCAGCCATTTCTCATAAGACTTGTTCTCCAGTCACATCATCATCTTTGCTGCCTTTCTCTGGGCACACTGCAGCACTTTTTGGAGTGAGGAGTCCAAAACTGAACACAGAACTCAAGGTGTGACCTCAAAAGTGCATAGTACAGGGGGTGATCGCTGCCCTGGCCCTGCTGGCCACATATTTCTGATACAGGCCAAGATGTCATTGGCATTCTTGGCCACCTGGGCACTGCTGGCTCATGTCCAGTAGCTGTCAACCAGCACCCCCAGATCCTTTTCTGATGGGCAGCTTTCCAGCTCTTCCCCCAGCCTGTAGTGCTGCAAGTGGTTGTCAAGACCCAAGTGCAGGACATGGCATTTGGCCTTGTTGAACCTCACACATTTGGCCTCAGTCCAGCAAAGAGTCCCTCTCAAGCCATGAGCCACCAGTTTCTCCAAGGAAATGTTGTGAGAAACAGTGTATAAAGGCTTTATAAAGGCCAGGTAGACAATATCCACAGCCTTTCTCTCATCCACTGTGTGGGACACCTGGTCATAGAAGGAGATGAGGTGGGTCAAGCAGGACTTATTTTCCATGTTGGCAGCCCTGGTCACCTGCTTGTCTTGTATGTGCTGTGTGATGGTACTCCGTATGATCCTGCTCCATGACCTTCCCCAGCACTGAGGTCAGGCTCACAGGTCTGTGGTTCCCTGAATTCTCCTTCTGGCCTTTCTTGTAATTGGGTGGCACATTCACTGACTTTCAGTCAAGTGAAACTTCCCCAGTTAGGCAGAACTGCTGGTAACTGATGATGGAAAGTGGTTCAGTGAGCACTTCTGTCATCTCCTGCAGTACTCTTTGGTGGATCCCACCCAGCCCCATAGACCTGTGCGTGTCTAACTGGTGCAGCAAGTCACTGATCATTTCCCCTTGGATAATGGGGGCTGAATACCCTGAGAACACAACTGGACTGAGATAGAGAAGGTATTAAGTACCTCAGCATTTTCCTTATCCTTTACAAGATAGAGATTGTCCACCTCCTTTTGTTTTAAACATGTTTTTAGAAACATGTATCAGATCTTCATGCATAGCTTGATACGAGTAAAGGGAATATGACAGGAACTGAAAAGGTAGGAACAGTGGCAGTTTTAGGTAAGAAAAAGCAGCATATTTATCCAAGCATTCTTGTAGGAGGAACTGCATGGTAACAAAAGCCAAACATAAGTCATTTATTAGAGTATTTTTGAATTTAAGGTGTTTTGTGTGTTGAAATCTTGCTGGGTGTTGTCTAGTGGCAATTAGTTCCTAGTTTGGAGGTACTACTGCAAAAATCTTAGCTTGCCTCTCTGCAGCCTTTCACTTTTTTTTTTTCTTTTGGGAGTAAATATTCAAACTAGTAATATATCACAACAGGCAAAATTACAGTTTGTGAGCCAACTGTCATGCAACTGAGGTACTTTGGCTGTGATTTTGACCAAAGCAATACCTTATTTTTCATATCCTGCCTGCAACTGTGCAAAGAGGAAGGGAAGGTCAAGCAACTGCTTCATGGAGGTATTTTTCATGAAGTATTTTACAAAGCCATAGTTCTCTTTTCAGAGATACTCTAAAATCCAGGGATACTAACTAGTGTTTGCAGAAAGCATTTTTTTTCCCTCATGTGTTCTGTAGATTTTGGTGCGAAATCACAGTGAAAAGATTTAGTGTATGTATTTCTTCAGAAATCAATATTGTTGGGTTTTTTCTATCTATCTATGATTTTGTCCTGGTTTAGGACTAATTAAGGGAAGATCTCCAAAAGGAGCCCGCTAGAAAACAAACCTCCACCACCCCTCCCCCCAGCTCTGGGTTTGGGAAGGAATTCCTTGGAGGAAAAGTGGAAAAA
>JBBMKD010000079.1:3643968-3669433 GCA_037834095.1 Argya squamiceps | reverse complement strand
AGCATGGCCCGCGCTCACCGACACGCCCGCATGGGCGCCGCCATCTTGTCCAGGCGCGACTGCCGAGTGCCGAGACAGGGCGGAGGGAGCGAGCGCCGAGCGCATCGATGGCCGTCCAGGGTCCTGGTCCGCTCCCAGTCCTTGTCCCTCTGTCCTGGTCACGGACCCCTCCCGGTCCCCTAACTGTCCCTGTCCTGGTCCCGGTCCCCGTTCAGGTCCCATCCCCATCTCCATCTCCGTCCCCTTCTCGATTTCGTCCCCTACCTGTCCCTGTCCTCGTCCTTCTCCTCGCCCCGGTCCCGATCCCCGTCCTGTCCCAGCCTGGGTCCCATCCCCATGCCCGTCTCGGTCCCCTCCCCGTCTTGGTCCAGTCCCAGTCCCGATCCCCGTCCTGTCCCCGTCTTGGTCCCACCGCCATCCCCATCCCCATCCCCATCCCCATCCCCGTCTCGGTCCCGCCCCCAGTCTTGGTTCCGGTCCTGTCCCCATCCCCATCGGCGTTTCCATTCCCGTCCCCGTCCCCTTCTCGCAGAGGCGTCCGGGTTGTTCTCAGCACGTCCCCGTTTATTTCGGAGGGAGACGGTGGGGAGGGGACACACACACACAGAGCGGGGTGGAGCCGGGCAGCGCCCCGGGGTGCGGCTGGAACCCCGCGGGTGGGTCCCGCATCCCAGGGCTCCCGCTGGCGGACCAGGTGTCGCTGCCCGGCTCCATCCCGCTCTAGTCCGCCCGGCACTCGTGCAGCTCCTCGGCCCCGCCGATGCGGAGCCCCTGCAGCAGCGGGAAGGTGGCGGGGGGCTCCTCGAGGAACCCCCAGTCCCCCGTTCCGCCGCTGCCGCCGTTCCCGCGGCCTCGCAGGTTCTCGTAGAACCGGGGACCGGGCTCGGGGAGCAGCCGCTGCCCCCGGTACCCCGCGCCCCCAACCCGCGCGTACTGCACGGGCTCCACGGGACCCTCCTGCCGCACGTAGGGCCGGGACAGCGCCGGGAGGGCGTCGGGCAGGGCGGGATGTTCCTTCCCCGGCTGCTTCCCCGGTTCCCCTTCCAGCACGGTGACCGTGGAGATGGCGGCCGGGCCGGGCTCCCTCGCGGCGAGCACCTGGAACGGCTCCTGGGGACCAGCGGGAGGTGACAGCCGGTGCCATCTGCCCCTGCTGTTCCTCACAGTGCTGGGTGGGGACTGGGGAGCAGCCGGCCGGTCTCACCTGCGGCACCGCTGCCGGCACCCACTTGCCCAGGCTGCTGTTGGCGGGGTCGGGGACGCTGGGCCAGAGCTGCTCCTTCATCCTGGGGACCACGGGGATGAGGGGACTCAGCGAGGCGGGCTGGAATGGGTGGCCTCAGTGCTGCACCGGTTCTCACCGAGCTCCCGGCGGGATGTCAGCACCCCGCAAGGCCACCCTGTCCCACCGGCCTGGGGCGGGGCTCCGGTACTCACCGCTCGTTCTTTTGGAAGCAGACGAGCAACACGATGAGCACGACAAAGACCAGCCCCAGGGCCAGGAAGAGGAACTGGATCTCAGTGTCATCTGGGAAGAGGGACAGGGTCACAGGGAACTGCACCGGGCACCACCAGCTGTGCTGTGCCGTGCAGGACCAGGGGCTGCAGGTCCCCTCCCATGTCCCCCCCGTCCCGGGTGGCTGCAGCCCTCACCCAGCACTGTTGTCACCAGGGTCAGGCTGGTGCCGTTGGTGCCGCCGGCGGCCGTGGATGCCATGATGTGCACCTTGTACAGGGTCGATGGCTGCAGCCCCCGGATGACAAAGGAGCTGAGGGAAGGATTCACGGTGGCACCTGGGGACACATGGGGCTGTTGGTGGGGCAGAATCCCCCAACTGCACAGCTCCTCAGGTCTCTGCTGGCAGAGAGCCCTGTGAGGGACCCATACAGCTCCCTGACCCTCTCTGAGAAGGACAAGGGGGCTCCTGGTATCTCCACCCAGCACATCGAGATGGGACAGAGGGCAAGGTCGGTGGTGCTCTGGGCACGACTCACTGGCCACGTGGGTGATGCTGTTGGCCCAGAAGATGGTGTAGCTGGTGATGAAGCCGTTCTGCATCTCCACTGGCAGCGGCTCCCAGCACAGCTCAGCCTCTGATTTGCCAATCCTCCTCAGGTGAAGCTTTGGGGCATAGGACGGTGCTGGAAAGGGCAGGACAAGGAGGGGCCAAGTGCTGAGCAGAGCCACTGCCTGGGGTAGGAACCGATGGGGAGGGGGAGGTCCCATTCCCAAGGTGTGGGTGTCAGGACCTGCCCATGCTGTGGGGGAGCTGGGAGCACATTCATGACAATGACATTCATGCCATGAGACAAATCCAGCCCCCCAAGCTGAGCTCTCTGGCACAGCCCCTGGATTAGGGGTACATGGGGAAGAGGTCGTTCCTCCTTTGGGAAGGGCAAAGTCTTGGTGGTGGGGCACCCTTCCCACGTACCCTTCTGCTGGGAGTAGGCTGTGGTGTGGACGGGCACCCCCACAGTGCCCTCGTAGAGGGGGTACAGTGAGATGTTGTACCGCTGGAAAGGCTCGATGCCATCTGCAATGGAGAGCAGAGGGGGCTGGGAGTTCGGGCTGCTGAGACCACCCAGCTGCACCGCCCCTGCCCCACAGAACCAGCCCCACCTACCCTGGGGTGGATCCAGAGGAAGGAGAGAGGGTGGGGAGTGGGCTGGGGGCAGGGCTTGGCCCTGGTTTGCTCAGGATGGGTGCCGGCCCCCTGGGACAGCTGACCAGGGGGTCAGGACCCCCTGGCAGCCCCCACTTACCCTGGATAAGGGCTGTGGTGGCTGCCCCGTCACGTTCTATCTGCCAGCACGAGCTGCAGAGCTCAGGCTCTGCTGTCACCGGCTCCCACTCCAGGACGTAGGCGATCACTGGGGCCGGCGGTGCCTCCCAGTGCACCCAGAGGCTGCGCTCGTCCCTGGGCACGGCTCGGAGCCCGGTTAGAGGCTGACCTGCTCAGGACAAGCAGCCGGGATGGTGGGAGAGGGGAGCACCTCTCCCACATCACCCCCTGTGCGCCCGGCTTTGGAGTCTGCCCTCTCCTTGCCCTGGCTGTGCACCCCACGGCAGCCTGCTGGAGGGGAGCAGAGCCCCGCGGGACAGGCGGAGATTTCGGGCACTGCCCTCACCTTTCCGGGCACTGCCCTCACCTTTCCGGGCACTGCCCTCACCTTTCCTCTCCAGCAGCACGACCTCGGTCGGTGCCGACTCTCCGGCGGCGTTGTAGGCTGAGAGATAGACCCTCCTGGTCCCCGCGGGCACCGAGAAGCTGCACTGGGTGTGGGTGGTGTTGCAGATGGTGGGGGGGTCCCTGCCCCTCCTCCGGGGGCTCAGGGTGACGCGGTAGCCCAGCACTCGCCCGTTGGCCTCCCGCTGCCGTGGGGCCTGGGTGTGGGCAGGGGGTGTGGGTGTCAGTCCCTGCGGGGATCTCAGCCCCCAGGGCAATGCCCCGGCAGCTCCCGCGCCCCCCGCCCGCCTCTGCTCACCTTCCAGCGCATCTGCACCTCCAGCCGCCCCTCTGTCTCGGCTGGCTGGGCCCCCCACCACGCGTCCAGAGTCCCTGTGGGGGCTGCAGCAGGAGGGGGATGAGAGGGGCCCGTGTGGCTGTGTCCCCAGCGATTTGCCTTGTGTCCCCAACGCTGTGCCCTGTGTCCCCAGCATTGTGCTGTGTGCCCCCAGCACTGAGCCATGTGTCCCCAGTATTGAGCTGTGCGTCCCCAGCACTGTGCCTTGTGTCCCCAGCGCTGAGCCATGTGTCCCCAGCACTGAGCCGCGTGTCCCCAGCACTGTGGCCTGTGTCCCCAGCATTGTGCCCTGTGTCCCCCGTGCTGTGCCCTGTGTCTGCAGCACTGTGGCCTGTGTCCTCAGCACTGTGCTGTGTGTCCCCAGTGATGTGGCCTGTGTTCCCAGCATGGTGCCCTGTGTCCCCAGCACTGTGCCCTGTGTCCCCAGCGCCGTGCCCTGTGTCCCCAGCATTGTGCCGTGTGTCCCCAGCCCTGAGCCGTGTGTCCCCAGTATTGAGCCGTGTGTCCCCAGCGCTGTGCCCCGTGTCCTCAGCGCTGTGCCCCGTGTCCCCAGCGCTGTACCCTGTGTTCCCAGTGCTGTTCTGTGTGTCCCCAGCACTGTGCCCTATGTCCCCAGTGCTGTGCTTTGTGTCCCCAGCACTGTGCCCTGTGTCCCCAGCACTGTGCCGTGTGCTCCCAGCCATGTGGCCTGTGCCCTGTGTCCCCAGCGCTGTTCCGTGTGCCCCCAGTGCTGTGCCCTGCGTCCCCAGTATTGAGCCGTGCGTCCCCGGCGCTGTGCCTTGTGTCCCCAGCACTGAGCCATGTGTCCCCAGTGCTGTGCCTTGTGTCCCCAGCACTGTGCCCTGTGCTCCCAGCCATGTGGCCTGTGTCCTGTGTCCTCAGCTCTGTGCCTTGTGTCCCCAGCACTGTGCCCTGCGTCCCCAGCTCTGTGCCTTGTGTCCCCAGCACTGAGCCATGTGTCCCCAGCACTGAGCCATGTGTCCCCAGCACTGTGCTGCCTGCTCGGGCAGAGAGGACCCCCTGGGTGACTCCCACTCACCTTTCTCGTGGGTGGTGTAGTTCCTGCCCGGGCTCCACTCGCTCCAGGAGGCCAGTGCCGATGCCGAATTCCGCCGGCACCGCATCTGGAAGTGGTACTGCGTGCCGAAGAGGAAGCCGCAGCGCTGGGTGGTGCCAGCCCGGCCGATGATGCCGGTCACCTGGGGGCAGCCAGAACAAGGGCTGTGCTGGCTCCTGCCTCGGGCAGGGGCTGGCCCCGTGTGGGCGTGAGGGGACACCTTGCCATCCCACTCACATGGGGACCCTTCCGCTCCCACTGCTTGGAGCAGAGGGAGGTTCCTGGCTCCTGCCCGGTCCCACTGCCCCAGCAGCACTCACCAGGGCCCAGGCAGGGTCCTCGGGTGCCCGGTAGCGCAGCTCACACTGCAGCTCCATGTGCTCTGTGCCCCACGCCATATCCCAGGCCAGGGCAATGCAGTCGGTCTGGAAGGGGATGGACTGGATGCTCTGCAGGGTTGGGGGGTCCAGCTTGGCTGTAGGAAGAGCAGGGGAGAGTTGGAGAGGTTTGTGGTGGGCAGTGCCCAGAGCCACAACCTCACATGTGCCTGTTGTTAATGCCAGGGTGCTGCAACAAAAAATGGGGGTAAACCACCCCAAAATATTTAGGAAAATGGCAATGCCAGGGTGCTGCAGCAAAAAAATGGGGTAAACCACCCCAAAATATTTAGAAGAATGGCTGGTGGCAAGGGACAGGAGCCAGTGTGTGCCCCTGCTTGTGAGTGCAACACTGGCACACTTCTGCATTAATACCTATGCAGAGAAAACAGATTCCATGGGGCCTGATGTCTGGAGGACCCCACATTTGGGTCTGCTCAGGGGTGAGAATGTGGCACAGCCAGAGAAAGGCTCAGCTGGTTCCTGGGCAAACCCTTCTCCAGCCCCAGCCTAGGGAGGATAAGTCTCTCCATCTGGGAAGGCTCCTTTTATAAATAGTTTATAGGCACAGGATCCATTATTAATAGAGCTGCTGAATAAATGGGTAATCAATTGCTGCAGGACCTGTGGAGTGCAGCAGGTCAACTGGCAGCTCATAACCACACGCTGCTCGCTCTGTAACGCGACGCTGGCCCCGCTTCATCCCGGCAGGACGTCCATCACGGAACCTGCCTGTAAAATGTGACCTCGAGGCCCGACGTGCTTTAATGTCACTTTAATACCCCTGTCACCGGCTTCCTGGCCCCTGACCTCAGCGCCGTCACTCACCCACGTCCATGGGGTCGATGCAGAGATGCTCTGACTCGGCCGTGCCCAGGGCGTTGGTGGCAGACACCCAGATCTCCATTTGCCGGTACAGCTGGAGCAGCCGCCGTGGCACCGTGCAGTGGCTGTGCCCTCCTCGTGGGGTGCAGCCCGTCACTGCCTGGCCTTTGGTTCTGCAGCACACAGAGCAGTGGGTTCAGGGTCCCTCTGGCAGAGGGTGAGGCTTGCTGTGGGGTTTGGAAAGGGACCATGGTCCCAGGACTTACCCGGCGCACTTCAGCACGACGCTGGTGGGGAGGTGGCTGTCGGTTCCCTGCTCCCATTGGCACGTCAGCCCGTAGTCACTGAGGTTCAGGATGCAGCTGAGGTTGAGGGGCTTTGCAGGAGGATCTAGGGGAGAACAGCCAGGAAAGAACCTGAGCAAGTGCCCATCCCTGCTGGGGAGGAAGGTGACCCATAGAAGCAGCAGACTTACAGCCTGCCCTGATCTCGGTCATGCCAAGGCGCTGCTTGGTCCCATTCCACTCCACACAGCACCACAGCCTGGCCTGCGTCTGGTTGAACCGGGGCAGGGTGAGGTTGGACACCTCTGTGCCCCCTGGACCCTGGTGCTGGCTCCCAACCACAGGCTTGTTGTCCAGCATCCAGATGATCCGGACCTTCCCCTGCTCCAAGCCGCGGCAGAGCTCTCTCTGGATGGTGCAAGACGCCGTGACAGCCGAGCCCAGGGGCACAATGAGGGAGCTCGGAGTCACTAAGGCACAGCCCAGTGTCCCTGCAGGCAGGAAAAACGTGTCACATCCCGGGCACAGCTGTGACAAAGCCATCTCAGCTCCTCAGCCTCAGGACACAGGGACGAGCCTCTTCCCTTAGAGGGGCCCCCCATCTCTGGAGAGGAAGAGCTGAGCGTTGGGCAAGCCACCGGCACGTGCCAGGCCCCATCCTGCCCGTGCCTGCTGTGCTGCTGCTGTTCCTGCCTGCCCCGCGGCCCCGGCCAGCCCGCAGGGGCTCAGGGTGCTGGGGATGGCTGTGGGGCAGGACGGGATGGACCGCACTCACCGCCCAGGTGGAGGAGCAGGAGCAGGGAGAGCTGTAGCAGGAAGGGTGTCCCAGCACCACGCCTGGCCATGGTCTCCTCCGTGGCTTTGGCATCACCTGGAACGGAGAAAGCGGCTTCTCCTGGGGGTCGGCAAGGGCTGGGGACGAGGTGGGCTGAAGCAGCCGGGCTCCATTGTCACCGGCGCTTCCTGGAGCAGAATGTCCTTTCGCTGTCAGCGTCAGCCCTTCCCGCAGCCCTTCTGACACCTCCGCCCCCGGCTCGGCGCCCGCACCGCCACAGCCGCTGGCGTGGGAAGCGCAGCGCAGAGATCCCGGAACGCGGCTCCCTCCACACCGCACCCCATCCCGGGCACAGCACCCTGTGCCCGGCCGCAGGCACGGGCTGATTTTATCTCCACTATCTCCAGCCGCTGCCGGGCAGAGATTTGTGGTTTGAGGACGGGTGAGGGCGGCGGAGGGCGATAAGCTCGAGAGGGAAGCGAATGACCGACAGCAGCAGAGCGGGACTGGCCGGAGCTGCGGGGTCCTGCCCACGCCCCTCCAGGCTTCTCCCGTCATCTGCATCCCCTGCCTGCAGCTGGGAATGGCCCTGGGAGCGGTGACTGCCTCTGCCCCTGCCCGGATCCTCTGCCCTGGATGCGTCCTAGACAGGTTCGTGGCTCAGGAGGGGCTGTCCACACTGTGCCCAGCTCCTCACGCCCCAAGACAACACCCAGAGAGAGACAAAGTCTCGAGTGTGGGAGGTGGGACAGCGGCCACCCCTGAGCACTCGGCACATGTGGCTGTCCCAGGGAGGGGACTGGGTAGAGCAGCTACAGGGCAGATGCTGCTCAGTGGGACATGATCACCACGCACCGACCCCTGCCTCACCTCCATCCCTACCTCGCCTCCATCCCTGTCTCTCCTCTGGGTCCGGGGTGTCCGGCCGGCACTCACCGCCCGTTCCGAGCACGGGGCTCCGGCTGCCGGCGGCTGGCCGTGCTCAGTCTGTTTGCCAACATGCTGCTTTCCCCCCCGTTAGTTCCTCAAAACCAGGGCCGTTAGTTGCTGTGACGCTCTGAAGAAGGTGATTGCAAAACACTTCCCTGAAGTCTGCGACCCCCTCGCTCGCCGCAGGCAGGAAAAGCTCAGGGGACACGGACACCCTGAGCAGCGCCCGGTCTCCACCCTGCCCACTCCTGCCTGCTCCTTGGCACAGCCGGGATGTGGCACAGACAGCTCCTCACTGCAACTGCCCTGGGGCCATCCCCTGGGGTCACCCCCTGGGGCTGGGGGACACGGCATAGGTGGGGAAAGTGGCAGGACACCACGGCCAGGGAGGGGGGCAGGAGGCAAACCCAGCTGTGGCTGCCAGTGCGGGGTGATGCCAGCTGGGACCAGCTCACATCCCCAAGGCTGTAACCGTGTCCACATCCACGTAGTCCAGCTTGCCCCAGGATGAGCAGCCTGCAGGATGCCTGAGGGCAGCCCACGATGTTCCCACCAGTATCTCCCAGTACTGACCATTAACCCGTGTTATTTCAACAGCTCCTTGCCTGGAGCCGTGCCAAGCTGCTGTGCCCACCCGTGCCAGGCTGGAGCACAGCCCCGGTGGGAAATCCCGTGTCTGGTGGGATGGGGCTGGCATGGGGGGTAAACACAGGGTTGCTCAACCCTGCACACACTCACAGCCTTCGCAACCACGGCGGCTGTTGTGCAAAGAGCTGTTTACTCTGGGCTTGGGGCGGTGTTTCATCTCCATGCCACACTACAATGCTCACATAGCCCCACGCTGCCAAAATCTGGGGGGCCGGAGCAGCCCCCTGGGTGTCTCGGTGTGGTGGGAGACCAGCCTGGGGAGGTCTGGCTTTGCCTCCTACAGAGCCGGGCGCTGCCCGGAGGGGACGGCCTGGGGCTCTCACCGCCGACCTCACAAGCCCGACAGTCCAAGCAAAGGCACTTTCCCCCAAATCTGCCCTGCGTGTAACGGGTCAGGCTGCTGGCGGGGGTGGGATGGGGGCTCAGCACCCTGGGCTGGGGCACGGAACCGATTCCCACTGCCTGCCCGAGCAGGGGGAGCTGCCCTCGCAACATTTCCCTGGGGTGTAGCAACCCCCAGCAGTTCGGGACGGAAGCTGGTGCCGGGCGGGCTGTTTACCAGCCGAGCAGGAATATCCGTGGGTAGCCATGGCGACGTGGGCATCTCCGTGGGAACCGAGGGCGTAGCGCTGCAAACACCCAGCTGGACACCGACAAACGCCCGCCGCCGATGGGGCCCCGCCACGGGCTGGGATCGGGCTCGGGAGGGGACTTTGCATCCCGCACTAGCTCACATCAGTCCTCGGGCTCACCTCGCCCGTGCTCCGCAGGGAAAGGGCTCGTCCCGGGAGGCTCCGAGGGATCAATCAGCCGGGACAGCCGCCTGCGGGCGGGGATGGGGCAGATGTCCCTCCTGACAGCGCTCTCGGTTCCCCTCCGGCTCTGAGTCACGCTCACAAGCTCACAGATCCCGTCCCTGGGAAGGGACGGGGATACGAGGCAGGGTGCAGGGTGCCACCCCTGCAGGGATCCTGAGCCGTGGGGCCCGGCCAGCCTGGCAGAGGGGCTGGGGCAGGAGGATGGACGGGGAGGGGGCTGCCGGGGTGTGAGAGCCAGCTGGGTGACAGAGGGCCCCCACGGTGCAGAGACAGGTGGTGACACAGGCCATGGTGCAGGACAGCAAGGGGAGCACAGTTTGGAGGGAGGGTGGATGCTCACGGAGCAGGTTTTGGGGTGAGTGGTGGGGCAGGGGCTCCCAGTTCGGGCCATAAGAGCCTCCCAAGCCTGAGGCCATCAGGCAAGGGGGAAGGTGGAAAGGGGAAGCGGCTGCAGGGCTTTTCCTGGTTGCAGTGTGTGGGAGGGGGCCGATGGCACTGGGCAGCAGCCCGTGGACACAGCCAGACCCTGTGGGCAGCTCTGGTTGCAGTCCACAGGCAGCAGCCACACATTCAGTGCCCGGGAGCTCTCAGCTACGCCTCTGTTTCCCGTGCCTCTGATTCCATCCCTGCTGGGTGGATCATTGCTTTTAAACAGAATAAAGTACATTCCTAGTGCATATCAGCTCCGCAGGCAGCAAAACCCAGCTCCCCTAAAGGGATTTTCCCTTTCTTCTTTTCATTCCCTAAAAAAATAGAATATTGCCAGTCATGGAAGATGCAAGATCTAAGTGCAAAATTTCTGCAGTCTCTAATGGGTGAGGAGACCTGGTTAATTGGTGCCCAATGCAATTAATGCAGACTACCCCCTTCAGCATTGAGGAGGGATCAGGGAGCTCCCCATCAAGTCACTCTGTGGGTGGGCAGAGGTGGTCAGGAGAGGACTCTTGGCTCTGGATGGCATCACCAGGGGACAGGGGACATGAGCAGCCTGCCAGCATGGAGCCACCCCTGGGACAGAATCCATCCAGGACCCTCCTGTGTCTGCAGGCTCTGGTCACCCAAATATCAGATATGTCCCCAGTGCTTGTCCCTGCTGTGCCACTGCCAGCTCCACCCCGGTGAGGCAGCTGCAAATTGGAGAGGATTGATGGCAGGGGTCCTGGAGGCTGACCTTGAACAGCTCCCGACACATTCCTGCAATTAATGAGGCAGGAGGATTAATTTCTGTGTGGCAGATCCGGGGAGGCTCTGATGGGCATGGGGAGGAGGGGCAGGATGTGCTGCCATTATTCATCTCTGCTCTGCCAAAGTGGTGCCAGGGGGCTGCAGCTCCAGCTCTGCAGAGTGGTTTGACAGGGTGGATGGGCAAGAGGGAGAGATCCTCCATGGGACCACCTAGAACTTGCCTGTCCCTAAACTCCTGCCTCTGTCGCACAGGTGTCTGTGGCAGAGGAACCTCCTCATGTCTTTTGGCTGCACCAGCCTCTCACCCCTCATATTCCTGGAAGTTTCTGCTCTCTTCTGCTGAGTCACTCCGGAGCTCAGACCTGTGAAGCATCTTCTCCTTCTACCATTGCTGAAAACAAATTTCCTTTTGATGCTGCCTCCCATCAAACCTCCTGGGCAGGGGCTTTTCACCCCCCCAGCACAGCCCCTGACCCTGCTGTGCCCATGGTGCCAGGCAGCACGTCTGAGGTCTGAGTCTGATCCCAGCTGTCGGGGCTGCGTGGCCACTCCCAACACTTCCCGGCAATCAGGCTGCAAGCAAAGCACTATTATTTTTCTGCTCTAATAAACACCTCTGACAATAATAGAAAAAAAAAAAACAAAAAAACCCCAGCTTTTTTCAGGAGAAAAGGATACCTGGGGATTATTTACTCAGAGTCAATAGTTGCAGGTAGGGGCTGCCAGCCCAGGCAGGCACTGACAGCTGCTCGTGGCTGGAGCATTGCATGGAAAAGGGGCAAAGCTCTCCCAACTGCTCCCCCCTTGCTCCTGCTGTATGAACCTCCCATCTCGGCTGTGCTGCCCAAGGAGAACCCCTTCATTCCCCATCCATGTCACTCTGGGACACACTGCCAGTGCCAGGCCCCTGGAGGGCACAGGGGGGCTCTGGGTGCTGGAGCTGTGGGGTGGGGATGTGACTTGGAGTTGGCACTTCTCCTCTTCCAAGAGCTCAGATCTGTGAGAGCAAAAAATCCACGGTCAATTGAGCTAATCACAAAGGCAATGAAATGTCTTGGTGAGGTTATAAACATCCCCGCTTGAACCCAGTGACACAGGGAAATAGGAATCCAACCAAGCAGCCTCCAAAAGTGCTTTATTCCCCATTATTTTCATTAGCTGCCTTGTAATTTGATTTGTCCCTCTCCTGCTGCTGGCTTTTTCCATGGCCAGGAGGAGTGACAAGTGAAACACCCACAAATGAGCCTGACAGTGTCCGGGGGGCTCAGGAGTGACACAGCTCCCCTGGCTCCTGGGATACAGCCTTGTCTGTGCCCTGCTAGATGGGACTGGAGGTTGGGGTACCAGAGGATGGCTTTGATACTGCCCAAATCTCCTGGCCAAGACCCCCTGAGGCTCAGGCTGTGGTTCCCAGTGCCATCAGTGCCCTTCCTGGAGGGTACAGGGTGAGGGCCCCAGGGCTGGCACTGTGTCACCGCCACCACCTGCCTTCGGGTGATCCTGTGCCCCTGCTCCACACTGACATCCTGTCCCCATTATCTGCAATTTCCTTGAAAGCTGTCAGGCATCGAAGGGGGGCCCCTTTGCAAATGAAGAGAGGAGGAAACAACCAGGTCTGCATTTCCCACTAGAAATTAATCCCCCCCTTCTTATTTAAAGGTATCAGTGAATGAGGCCAAGTTGTTAAGTGACAAAAGAAAAATGATTCTTGCCTTCCAGGGTTATTAAAATCATGTTCTACAATTTTAGCAGCCACAAGGAAGCCCAGATAATGACAGATGATGATAATCCATCTCCAGCACAGCCTGGTCTATAATGATACTGCCCATATCTCTTGTATTACCACCAATTACTCAGTGTATAATGAAAATGTACATCCATTCTGGGGAGCTGCATTTGCTGTCTCTGAATCCAATTTCTCCCTCTCCTCCCCCCAGTAGTCTCCTGCTACAGCTGGAGCCCCCACCATGCCCGGCTCTGGGATCTGGCTTGGGAGATCCAGCCTGTCCCTGGCAGGGATTTTACCTGTGAGGGCTGTGAGTGCCCCTCGTCTTGGCCTCGAGCTCCTGTGGCTGCACAAAGGCTGTCTGGGGACACAGGCAGGACAGGAGAGGCTTTGAAATGCAGATTGCAGGAGGAACCTGAAGAAATACGAAGCAAAGTGAATGCTCTCTGCTGGCCCAGGTGGCAGCTCAGGGCCTGGGCTGCCCGTCCCACCCTGTGAGCTCCCGGCAGCCGCCCCTGCTGCCAAAATCCGGGTGGAAATGCCTGTCCAGATGCTGAGGTGGCATAATTCTGCTCAGCACAGCAACATCCCGCTGGGCACAGCATCATCCTGCTCAGTGCAGCTTCATCCCCCTCATCACAGCATCATCCCACTGGGCAGAACTGAGTCCTGCTGGGCACAGCATCATCCCAGGGGGCACAGCACCATTCTGCCCAGCTGGCAGCAGCTGTGTGGCCCACCCTGGAGCAGAGCTTCCATGACAGCCCCACTATCACCTTCTGATGTCTGGAGGTGACTGGGTCACACCCCTCCCCTGCCATGAACATTTCTAGGGGAAAATATACCCCTGAGCTTTGCGACCACCTTCCCAGGGGGAAGCTGTGCTGCCTGCCCTGGGACCAGCTGCATTTCACAGCAGCACTTTATCCTGTTAAATCAGAGTGGGAATCACTCAGACCCAAGTGGAAATCTGATTACAACTGGAGGTGCTCCTGCTGCAGCACCTGGAAGGGGCACGAGGCTGTGTAAGATTAATGTAGATATATATTTCATCTGGATCTTATTGTCTTCCACTTTATTCAGGTCAAAAAAAAAGCAGGAGGCAACATCTTTGAAGATGAAAACATAATCTTTTGGAAAATTGAAAGTACAGATTGTTGTTTGGGCAGCAGTCTGTGCTGCCACCAGGGCCTCCAGTGCCTGCCTGGGGGGGACCTGCACGGGGGTCCCTGCAGCAAAGGAACATCTTGTGTTCATGGAGAGGAGCTGGCAGTGGGAAAGCTCCCAGAAAACATCGTGTGTGTGTGTGTATGCACCCCATATGTGCCCTGGGGTGGGTCTACCTGCCCTTCCCAACACCCCCCCAGGTGAGCACTGAATCTCCCACATAAGGATAGAGCTCACCACAATGGGGCCAGACCCCCTGTAAATGTTTTTCCTTGGAGCAAAGCTCCACAGCCAATTGCCTCGTTAACACGGCTCTCCAGGTAGCAGAACCTGCCTCGTTATTTCTCACATTAAATGCCTTTATTTTTCATAACTTTGTGTAATAAATCTGTGTGTGTTTAATCCACAATTAAGGGCTCCTCCTGCTCTGAGCTGCTCTGAGCAGAACGCCCGGTACCTCCTTCCCCAGCACAACTTTACATGAGTTATTAAAGAGCAGAGGTGCATCTATTAATTATTTCATAAATATTAACAAGCCCTTAATGGCTGGAATCCTGGAATAACAAGTTCCCAGGGAGTTCAGTTTTAAAAAGGTTGTTAACTGCACTGACCACTGGGAGCCCACAGGACACACACTGTGGGCAATGGCAGCAGGAGCAGTGCCAGCTGCTGTGCTTGGCCCCCTTAGCAAATCAGCCCTGAACTGAGGGTGGAGCTGGGGTCACCAGAAATATGGTTTTAAGTTGAAGGATAATAGGTTTAGACTGGATATGGGGAAAAAATGCTTTCCTTGAAGGGTGGTGAGGCCTTGGCAGCGATTGCCCAGAGAAGCTGTGGCTGCCCCATCACTCAAGGGCAGGTTGGATGGGGTTTGGAGCACCCTGGGATGGTGGAAGGTGTCCCTGCCCATGGCAGGGGGTTGAACAGGATGGGCTTTATGGCCTCTTCCAACCCAAACCAGTCTGTGGTCCTACAGGCAATGCTTCAGGTGGGTGTCATCTCCCATGTGAACAAAGCGAGTCCAGGCTCCCTCACCCAGCAGATTGGCACTTTTCAGAGAGCTCAGCTCAGGGCAGCCCCTGCACAGCTCCTTAAACCACCCTGAGCCTGTTCTCACTTCTCACCACCCCTCTGCAGCAGCAGCAGCAAAGTTATGGAACAGTTATCCCACGTTAGCAGTGAGCCTCATGGCAATGCCAGCGTGTCCCTGCAGCTCCTCAGGCCCTGCTCATCCTGTGCTTTCCTTCCTGGAGATAGAGAGATCCTGCTCTTGGGCCCAGGAGAAGTTATGGGAGCAAACTGGGGAGCCAGGGCTGCCTCTGCACTCACAGAGGTGGGAGGAGGATCCACAACTGCCTGTTTGGCAACACTTATGGAAACACTCCCCCAGCTCAGGCTGCCAACTGGGCTGATGTGCAGCGGGTGCAGTGATGATGTCTTGGAAGCCTGGGATGACACTGATTCATTGGGGCAATTAAAGCTCTTTCCGGCCTTTCCTCAGTGGCATTTTGGCATTTGGTTCTTCATGAGTTACAAGCACCTTTCCCGCGTGGAGACATTTACAGCCATGAATTTTGCAGAGCTCAGTAAAGCATAATTACCTTCTGGGGAGAGGCAGGAGATCCGGGCAGCAGCTCCAGGCATGGGCATTCCAGCCAGGAATGTGAATTCCCATGGGCTGAGGGTTCTGAGAGAGAGAAACACCGAGCCAAACCCAGGGTGGTTTGGCATGTTTTCATCCCACCCTGAAAATTCTCTTTTGCTGAGGGAAAATCCCGTGGACCAAACAGGAACTCCCTGTGGAGCATCACTCCAGGATGCAGGTCTGGCAACATCCTCGCCCCTCTTCAAGCCTGGGGCTAAAGAGGAGGATGCTCGGGCGCTGCTTGGAGGGCAACCACCCCCGGATCCGCTCCTGTATCCCGCTGCTGAGGCTGTTTTTTCTCCTCCGAGAGCCCCGGCTCGGGCACACCCCGACATGAATATTGATGGCCGGCTGGATGCGGGGAGCGCGCTAATTTAATCAGGGTGACAGGAGCGGGGCTCCCCGGAGGCGCCGCGCTGCCGCTTGCTGACATTAATGTTACTTTGTGTCACAAGGCATTTTTTTAATGTATCTTGCCAGTAAAATAATCAGCCTTCTCCCGGGTACAGAGGCACTTGTTTCTCATCCATTATGATACAGACGT
The DNA here is from genome assembly GCA_037834095.1 of Argya squamiceps. NCBI lineage: Eukaryota > Metazoa > Chordata > Aves > Passeriformes > Leiothrichidae > Argya > Argya squamiceps. The sequence continues at coordinate 3,653,927 of JBBMKD010000079.1, read as the reverse complement.
CGCTCCGCAGCTGTCATTAGCGCACGAGAGGAGAGTCGGGGCAACACGTCTGGTATTTTTAGAAGTATGACAGGGATGAGGAACATATTCTTGCCTTTCAAAGGCAATAAACAACCTCTGTCGTGCAACTTCCCTCGGGGCACGCAGAGGTGGCGGGTGCTGCGGAGCCCGCCCGGCCCCGCGGTCTGTCCCTGGGGAGCAGAGGGTGATCCCAGCAATCAGGGCTGGGGGAGGAGCGGGATTTGGGGAGGTCTGGGGGGTCCTGAGGACCCCTGTTTCAGTCCCTGGGAGCTGAGTGACCTGCCGGGAGGGCACTGGCAAGGATATCTTGGACCAGAGCAGCTCCAGCCCCAGGGCACCCACCTGGCAGCTCAGGGCTGAGATGAGCCAGGGCACGGGGCTGGGGGTCAGCCCAAAGCACCCCCAGACACGGCGAGGTTTGCAGCCGGCTGCCTGTGCTCTCCTGACCAGAGATCTGAGGCAGTTTATCAATTTATGCACTGATCTTTCAGCTCACCTTCAAAGCCCCTGACTCCTCGGTGAGCAGCCCTGCTCGTTCTGCTCATGCATCTTTAATCTTGAGTGAAAAACGAGGGTTTTTTCCCCCTTTTCTTTTCGCTGTTTGCCATCAGAGACTGGGATAACAACATCAGATATCCTCCTCAAGCAGACACAGAGCGGCTTTCTGTTCCCCCAAAAGCACCACATTGCCTGCCAGGACCGTGCCCAGCAGCACGAGGGGGACACGGAATGACCAAAGCCGGGGGGGCAGGAGCCAGGCAGCTCCTGTGGCGTGGGGATGAGCCCCCAAAGGGGGCACAGAATGACCAAGGATGGGAAAACAGGAGCCAGGCAGCTCCTGTGGAGTGGGGATGAGCTCCCCATTTAGACACGAGGCATTAAGAGGAGCCAGACAGGCACTTGAAGAGCATTAAACCCGCTGATGAGTCAAAATGCAACTTCAGCTCCTGCCCCAGCAGGGTCCAGCTGAGGCCCTGGGATCAGCAGGGAGAGCAGCAGCGCCTGGCGGGAGCACAGGGATGTGTCGGCTTGTTTTGAGTTTATTCTATTATCGAGGTGGTTTTTTTTTTTTCCAAGAGGAAAAAATCGCTATGGCAACTTCTGCAACCGCGGCGCTCCTGGGAGACTGACTGCGAGTGAGACTTGCCACTCATCATCTGACAATGTTAATCTGCCGGATTTACATAGTAATTAATGTCAAGAGGCAATCTACGACTTGAGCAATCAGAGTTTCTGTGCATTAAGTCAGACTCCGAAGACAGCAATACATAATTGTGTGTAAGAAAGGCATTTAACCCCTCGTGGGCTTTCCCCAGGGAGCAGGAGGGTCGAGCAGGCTCTCCTGTATCCTGACACTGACGTGGTGCAAAGAAGATCTTTAGATCTCCCTGGCCCTGACCCTGCTGAGCTCGGGGCTCTCTGGGCCACACTGGCTGCAGCTCCCAAATTCTCTTTGCCCTTGAACTTCACCAGAAGTTTCCTGAGCAGACAACTCCTGCCTTTCCTGCCTTTCCTGCCCAAGCCACGCTGCTTTTTCCCTGGATGCATCATTAACTCAGCACCTGCAGGATCTGTCTGTAGCCCTGCTGCCATCAGACCCCCCTGCAATAACCCACCTCCTCCAGCAGCACCAGACACCCCCAGCTTTGAGCTGAGGGGTTGCCCCAACCCCAAGGCAGCAACCCTGTGTCCCCCCTCCCAATCCACACTTCCAGGCTCTCCGGGAAAGCCACATGGGAGCCAGGCAGTTCAGGGTAAAGGGCTTTGTGGAACACCTGGAACTTGGCCCTGGAGGAGAGAATGAGGGGATTGAGGGAGGACAGGGCAGCTTTTCTGCCACACAACCAACCTAGTGCTGAGAGACTGCTCTCATCCTCCTCTGCATTCTGGGACAAGGCTCAGCCCCTTCCTCCCAAACCCCTCCAAATCCCTGCCTCAAGATGTTCCTGCAGCCTCCTCTGTAAAGAATAAAGCTCTGCTGAATCCCAGCATACTTTCTTCCTCCATCCTTTCAGCTGGATCCAAAAACTTCAGAGGAGGGATAAAAAAAAAAAAATAAAAAAACCTAATTGATTTCTTCCGTATTAACAAGTCAATCATTAGGGTGGGTTTTTTTAATGACTCATAAGCAAGCTTGACGTGTCTGTTAATTAAATAGCCATCCCAGCTCTAATCTGCTTCAAGTTAATAATTTGGGGAATTAAAAGGTGGCAGTGCTGAATACCTCATTATTGTAAGTGCTCGCCTGCCCTCGCTGCTGGGAGGAGCTGGGGTGAGGATGGGACTGAGCCCTCGGCAGCTTTGAGCCCCAAATACCCCAAATCTGCTTTCCTGCCTCAGACCATTCACCCACTGTTTCCTCCTCCCAAGCCCACCCAGCTCCCCAACACCCACACACTCATTACCCCAAGGTGACTGAGCAATGCTCCTATCACGGGCTGATGGAATGGGACAATTTCAGGGGTGAAAAAAAAGTCTGTTTTAATTTTGACAGCAGGGTTGTTGCCTGTGGTCAGGCCCTTTTTAGTATCATCAAGATTGGTATTGATGGAGCCACCACAATTTAATTGATTGGCTCAGTGCACAATCCCGTGACCAGCCACGTGCAGGAGCTGACAGCTGAGAGATGGGATGGGATGGAAGTGGGTCCTTCCCAGCCTCATGGGAGAACCTATGGGGGAAAAAAAACAGTGGACAGCAATTTAAAAGAAATCCCTCCTTCTGTCTTGTCGTGGTTCAAGATCCTCAGATTTAAAATCCCTTCTGCAAGGTGTCAGCAGACCACTGGTCGTGCAGAGGGGCAGAGGATTTACAAGCCCATTAGAGGCTCCTGTATTAAATCTTAATTACGAATTCCTCAAAGCCACCTCTCCTGCCTCCAGAAGATCCTGGCCCAGCCCTATTGCTCCTTTGCCTTCCCAGCTGCTCATCCAACAGCAGATACTGACTCCTTGTATTTCCTGCCTTTCTCTCTGCTTTATGGAGGTAAACAACAAGAGGGCAAACAGGATAACTCTGGTGCTGAATGAAGGATGCAGCTTCACGTTGCTGTGTGAACTGTATTAATCACTTGGTGACATGCTGGCTACTGGCCTGATGCAAGATAACGAGAGGTAATTAGTTACTAAAATTGGGAGGTGGGCACGTTGACAGTTGTTTACAGGTGCCATAGTGATGGGGGCAGCCAGAATTGCCTTTTCCAAGCCAGCAGAACTTGTTTTAAAACATTTGGCTCAATTATGGACCTAAGGCTGAGCAGACCCCAATGTCTGCAGGGTCTCTGCCCCAGCTGCAGTGGGAGTGTTGGAGCATGGGTAGGATGTGTGCCCACCAGGGAATATGGGAACACGCTCTGAGCCCTCCCAGCCCCTCACAGTGCTGCAGCTGCTGCTCAGGGCCTGGCTGGAGCATCCCCAGACCCTGAGGTCAGGAAGGAGTGTGCAGGAGGGAAGATGTGGTGCCACAGTGAGGGCCTCCCGCAGCACCCCAGGCACCACCCACCCTCCTGCCCTCATGCCAAGGGTCAGCCTTGTTCCACAGCCTCTCTGGAGGATGTTCCCACCAGCAGGGAGCATTTCCACCCCACATCCCCATGCCCACCACACAACACTCACTGGCTCTGCAGCCTCCCCATGGCTGGGGCAGGAGGAAGAGTTGGCAGCATGAGCAGCTCAGGGGGAACCTTGAACCTCTTAGTGACAGGATTTAAAGTTTTGTTTCCTCCCACCCCTTCAGGTATTGCACGGGTGAGAGAGGTTGGTGAGGGAGTGATGGCTTGAACTGAGCATCCTGCCCAGGCTCCCAGTGAACTCCTGCTCCTTGTCACACCAACATGAGCATGGCAGGTCGCACTGGCCACTGGCTGGCAAAGTGGTGGCCAAAGGGCCAGGAGAGCTGTGAGCATGTGGAGCTGGGCTCTTCTCCTCTCTGGCCACCTGACACCCCTGGATGGAGCAAAGCCCAGTTGGTCACCACATGCAAGTGGCCGTGGTGGCCCTGGGGTGCAGCCCTGTGGCAGTGCCAGGTTTGGCTGTGCCAGGAGCCACATGTGCACTCTGGCACACGTGGCACACGTGGTGTCACCACGGCCCGGAAACCTCCCCTCCACAGGCACTGGAACAAGAGCCACAGGGAGCATTGGATATTTTCCCCTTGTAGATACAACTGATGTGGGCAGAAAATATCAGCTGCCACTTGGCGAGGGGTGCAGAGGCCAACTCCATTAAAGCTGCTGGAATTGGTACATTTGACACGACACTGGCTATAACTTAAAGCCAGAGTATGAATAATAGAGCTCTGCACTCAGACCTGCAAGAGAAATATATCTGATTGTTGGATCGCCTGCTGCTCAGAAACAATCCCGAATCAATTCCTGCGTGTCTGGAGCGCGGGCAGAGCAGCCTCTCCTCCCCTCCTCCTCAGCTGCTGTCCCCGAACAAAGAGCCACCAGGTCCCCTCACCGACGTGTTGAGCCCGTGATTGATCGCCGTGCCCTAAGCTAATTTGCACATCATTAAAAGTAATGTCTGTGCTGGGTGTGGGGAGCTGGAGGCAGAGCTGGGGCTGTGAGAGGACGCTGTGCCCCTGCAGGGCCGGGGGGATGAGACAGGGAGAGGGAGAACAGGGATGCTGGAAGCAGCGTGACCATGCCTGGATCCCTGAGGGTCCCCGCTGGGGACCAGGGGCCGGGGGGCTGCGCCTGAGGGATGATAGTTTGCAGCAGGAAGGGTTGGTTTGGGGATAGCCCACGACTTTAGATCTTGGAGGCTGCAGGTGTTTGCAGGTGTCCTGCAGAAGTGCTGAGCAGAGGTGTCCCGCCCACAGGAGGACAGGACACCATGTCTCATCCATCCCCTCCCCACGGCTCTGGGTGAGGGCTGGAAAATGCGGGGCTGCTCATTAACAGGGGCTTGGGCTTTGCACAGCCTGAGGCTGGAGCACTGCAGGGACCGCAGGAGCATCCTTGTGTGCGAGAGGTGGACGGGCATAATGATACGGAGATGAGGGAGGGCGCGGGAATTCCCGTCGGGATTTCTCAGGCTCAGCCATGGCACACGGCCATGGCAGATCCCTGGTTAATCCTCTCATTGCCGAGGTGCTTAAGGAGGGATTACAGCGCTGGGTTTGTGGTGAGCTCCCGCCAGTGTGGCAGCGGCCAGGGAGTCCCGTTCTCACAGCGAGGGGGTTCCCTGCGGTCAGGGGGGTTCCCCGGGTCCGGCTGCCCACACCGTGAGCTGCCCTCGATCATTCTCGCTGCCGTGCTGGGTTTTACAGCAGGAGACAGCCCCGATCCATCTTGTAAAACGCCGTTGTCAGGCGAGCCAGGGAAGGTTTCGGGTGTGAGGATCAGAATGGACCAGGGGTGGTAAAAGCACACGGTGTTTATTCACGGTAAAGAGAAGTTAAAGCCTGACCCCTCATCCCATCCCGTTAGGCTGGGCCCGGGGAGTCCCGGGGGCACAGAGGGCAGAGCACAGGCAGCACGAACACTTCCACCACCCCCGCGCAGCCTGCTCCTGCTCCTGGCACTCCTGAGGGCAGAGAAACAGGCACAGGCTGATCTGAAATTCATATTGCTTGAAAAATGGGTTTCAAACCACCTGCAACCACCAGGTTTTTCAGGCTGGCAGCTGAACTGACAGAATCCTTGACATGTCTCTAATTCACCGTCTCTTCCCTTAGGGACTGGGAGCCTGCGAGGGCCACCGGGCTTGGGCTGCCTTTTCCCCAGCAGCCAGCGGGGCTGGAAACATTCTGTAACTGGAAATTTACAGTTTGTGTTCATTTAACGCTTTGTTTGCATTCTCTGTTTACTTTTAAAAAAATTTTCCTTTACTTTTATTTACTTTATTTAAGTTCATCTGTTCATTTTTTCAACCTTCTTTGCTGAAATCCCAGTTCCTGCCTGGTTTTGGGAGGGGTTTGAACCATGGGTCTGGCTGATTTGATCCGGTGCCGGAGACACGCGGCGGTGAAGGGAAAGGAAATTTATTGGAAATGAAGGAGCCGAGGTCGGCATCTCCAGTGAAGTCGCGGTGCCACGGCAGCGGTGCCAGAGGGCCGGGACAGCCAAGCCTCGAAAATCACCTCCAGGAGAAGGGACGGTCACACCTCTGCCCTCCCTGCCCGGGGCTCTCTCTGCCCGGGACCGCCCAGGGCTCAGAGCAGATGTGCGGGAACGCTCTGCCCGTGTCTCCCACCCCGCACAGCTCCTGCCTGGGCCATCACAACTTGTGTCCTGCCCGAGGGAGCTGGGAACGAGCCTTCCTCCATCCCCCTGCCCGCGGGTGCCCATCGGCAGCATCCTCAGAGCCCACAGGGTCCAGCTCCAGTGATGGAGTGATGCAGTGATGCTCCCACGCTCTGCAAAACCGAAATGAGCAATCCCAGCCTCCCTCAGCCTCTCTCAGCCCCTCGCAGCCCCTCTGTGCTGCCGAGGGTGCCATCCCGAGCTCCGGCAGCTGCAGGGCTCGGTGCGGCAGCCAGGGAGCACAATTGCCCCGTTTTGCTGCCGCTCATGGCCCGGCCCGGCCGCGCTGGGGATGGAGCACAGCAAATCTGCCCGGCACGGCTCATCCCGGCCTCGCCCAGCCCGGCACAGCCCGCGGCCAGCGGGGTCTGTCAGTGCTGGAGCGCCCCGAAAGGAGCAGCCAGGACAGGGTGACACCCAGCCGGAGCAAGGACAGGGTGACATTCACCTCCCGACGCGGCCCCTGCACCCCTCCCAGCCCCTTCCAGGGAAATTCTCCGGGAGTAATTGCAAAATCCTCTGGTGCATCACACGCAGCGAGCGATGTTATTAACTCGGCAGCCAGGAGCTGGCAGGAAAGCAATCGGGCTGTTTCCCCAAGACTGAGCCAGGGATAATTGAGTTGAATGGGAAGGAATTGCTGCTCTTTGTTAGATGATCCTCCAGCCCTTCCATACTGATCTCATTTTGGGTTATTCAAACAGACTCTTGAATTAAGAGATAAAGTTGTTTCAAAACATTACGAAGCTCTTTGAAAAAACTTGGAAATTCTTCCTGTTTACACATAACCTTTCTCTGGGGTTTAAACATCATTTGTGGGGGGTCTCAGCCCTGAGAGGTTTGGGGCAGGTGAAACACAAATTGCCCATCCCATCCTGTCCCTCTGTCCTGCAGCCCTGGGGGCAGCCCCATCCCAGGGAGGGGAGATCAGTGAGGGATCTGTGGAGTTCAAGTTATCGAAAGTACCACGAGCTGGCAGAAAATCAATGCTGAAATATGGCCAGCTGTACTCCCTCCCTTAACTAGCTCCTTTAAGACTGTTTTAAGATGCAATTATTTAAGGTCAGCGAGGTCAAGTACACAGCACAATAGTGCTGAAAATTAACTACACCATGTAATACCGCTGAAAATTAACTACACAGAGTAATACTGCTGAAAATTTCCTTGTTTGAGCAGTTTTGACCCAATAATAGAGAGTCCTCCCTGGCATTTGTCTGACCTGTGTACTAGCTCATCCTAAATACAGGAGAATCCAGGGCTCTCCTTCTCTCCAGGCTCTGAGACATGCAAAAATCCACCAAAATGTGCACCACTTGGAGTAAACCCAAGGGAGATGGCAGTGCTGGTGGTGACACTTTGGCTTGTGCTTCTCAGGAGCGAAAACATCAGCTGGGTAGAAACAATAATCTTATAAAAACACAGGTGTTTTTATAAGGTTATGTTTTTATACATGCATGCTTCATAAATGCGTCCAGGTTGGGGTGAAATAGGGCTCTGCAGGAGGAGGGTGAGCCATCAGCTGAGTGTTTTGACTGATTAAGATGCCAATCACAACAGGGTACCAACTCCTGCCAGTGCCAATGAAACCCCTTCAACAGCAATATCTGTGTAAGATGAGGCTCCCCAAGTGCTCCCTCAGTTCCCATCTCTAAATGCCCCTCAAAACACCTGCAGCCAGGTGGGACTTGGGAGGAACTGGGGGGCTCAGGGGGTCCATGGGCTGGAGTCAGAGTCAGGCCTGGGGTGCTGATAACAGCAGCTGAATGGATTGGGCTGGAAAACAACCTGGAAACAGCAATTGATTAGAAGAAAATTGATATTGAAGCAGCACAGGACCAGAAAGGGTTAAATGTGTTGGACCCACTCACACCAAACCAGCAGTGATTCCCTGCTGCCAGCACTGACAGCCCAGAGCTGATGGAAACAGATCATTTATAGTGAGTTTATTAATTTTTCTACATAAAGGGATGCTGCTGGAATAACAGGCTCTTCCTCCCACTAATAATAAAATCCATATGCAGGAAGTTTGGAATTAATTTCTGTGAATCCTCACCTTAAGCTGTCAGCAAAAATCGGGTTGTAAATGGGAATTGGCCGTGCCAGGAGTGCCTGGGGGGCCGTGGGGATGCCAAGGGCAATTTGTGCTGGGAAAAGTCAGGGCAAAGCCCCCCTGCCCTTTCTCTGAGGATGAGGGACCCTCACTTGTGATGAGTTTTTGTCTGTGAAATGAAATTATTGCCCCTTTTGATGCAGTGGGGGATCCCCAGTGTGGGGCTGCTCAGCCCCTGGTTCACCCCAGGGTTGGTGTTTTCCACATCCTCATTTGATCAAGGATAGTTTACACCCGGTTTTCATCTCTAATTAAAGATAAATCAAATTTTGCAATGACAAAAAAGTAATAAAAATCCAATCAGAAATAAGAATCCATCCTTGAAGAGGTACCAAATCCTACAAACCACATGCCCAAAACCCACTCCCTCAAACTCATTTTCCTTCTCTCCTGGTCTCTGTCCATCCCTCTCCTTGTCATGATTTCCATCCCAGCCCTGCTCCCCTGGCTCTTCTGCTTGGAGGAAGAGACTCTTTATCCCCAAAACTGCTAGATTTTGTGGCCCCAGGAGGACCCTCAGCTACTCTGGGACCTCCACAGCCTCCTGCAAAATCAATGACAACAAAGCTGGGGCCTTGGTTGAATTAATTTTGCTTTGGATCTAAAAAAACTCGCAAGAAAAAGAATTAATTATTCACAAAGCTCTTAAGATAATAAAGATAAAAATTAAGCTTGGATTTCAAGACAGAAAATTGTTCCTCTCCTGTTCAAATATAAATTAGGAGTGCAGATAAATGCTACACAACTCAAAAATTCATTTTAATTTCTAAGCAGCTATACAATATTCACAGGCACAGAGGTGATTCTGCGATGACTGTGTGGGCACCGTGGGTTACCAGCTCCTGAAACTCATCTGGATGAGGGAAAGGCTGCACAGCCCCTCCTGGATGGGAGGTTTATTCTGGCAGGATAAATCACAGAATCACTTGAGTTGGGAAGAAAAAAAATCCATTAAATTCATCGAGTCCAACCATTCCCTCAGCATTGCCCACATGTCCCCTAGTGCCACATCCACGTCTACCCTGGTCCCCATAACAGTCCCTGTCAGCCCTGCTGGCACTCAGGCACTGAGGCTTTGGGAAAACAGAAGGAATTACTGGATGCTGGAGTTTTACACCACTTGACAGCTGTTGCCTCCCTCAGTATTCACAGGGCTCGACCTCGAGCTGTCCCTTGCCCTGCCAGGACATTTTCCTGCCTGTGGAGATTCCAGTGCCTGCCCCTGGCTCTGGGGACTTGATCATGGTGGCCCCAGACCCGGGGACAGGTCCCTGGTGGGAGCAGCCCCTGGGAGCAGCAGTCCCAGCCAGGGATTATTTCATCTTCCAGCACCCAGCCAAAGGTTTATCTCATTACCCAACCTCTGGAATGGGCTGGAACTGGGGATTTATCCCACTTGCAGCCTGGCTGTTTCCCTCTGCAGCCTGAGTGGGATGGAGAGGGGCTTGGCTGGGCAGGCTGGGGGCACTGGGGGCACTGGGGGCACTGGGGGCACTGGGGGCACGGGGAGCACTGGGAGCACTGGGAGCACTGGGGGCACTGGGAGCACTGGGGGCACTGGGAGCACTGGGGGCATTG
>JBBMKD010000079.1:3612244-3643868 GCA_037834095.1 Argya squamiceps | reverse complement strand
GGGAGCACTGGGGGCACTGGGGGCACTGGGGGCACTGGGGGCACTGGGAGCACTGGGGGCACTGGGGGCACTGGGAGCACTGGGAGTATTTCCATCCTCACTCACCCTCCCAGCTCTCCGGGCTCTCTGTGCCCTCTACAGGCTCTGGCTGTGCTCTCAGATGTCTCCAGTGGGGTTTTTGGTGGTTTTCTGTGGCAGTTCTGGCTTTTTTCTTTCCTTGCCAAGGTCAGGACGAATAATACATGGGAAATGTAGGTTTGGAGTTCAGACTTGGATGTTTATTATTTTTTATCTATTTACAGACTCACGAGCTGTGAGCTCTAACTAGCAAGTCAGAGAAATGAGGTAAAATGGAGAGCTTCTAACTCTTTCCAAGGTTATTTAAGCAATAATTGCCCAATAATGGGGTGACACCTATGTTATTTATATTTCTGACCAATAATGACCACCCAAGGCCTGCAGTGTGGACCTTTTACACCCAATTAGAAAAAAACCACCCAAACCCATGAAGAAGACGGTGAAGAAGAAGGACTCAGACAACGCCTAAAATCCTCCATCTTAACTCACATGCATTACTATATACTGAAACCCCAAATTCTAACTTTCCAGAATTCCAACAGTTTTCTAGAGGGAGCTGGTCTGGCTGTCAGTGGGAGCAGTGTGAGGCAGGTGCCTTGGTCTGCTCCACTCATGGAAATCATTCAGGTTGGAAAAACCCTCCAAAACCATCAGATTCAACCCTCAACCAAACACCCTGTGCCCATGAAACCATATCACAAAGGGCCACCTTTGGGTGCTGCAGCGTTTTGTGTCTGGAACAGCACAAATACAAGGGGGAGGGGGGGGAAATCTGCATTTTTGCCACGTATTTTTGCAAGTGTTGTGCAATAAATGTGTGCTGAACAAATTAGTTTGTGGTGAGACAGTCGGGGCTGGAATGTTCGCCTGCAGATAGTGCAGGGAAAGCTTTTGAAAGCCAATGCCCAGCTGCACCGACGAGGAGATCGCCGTAAATGCTGCTCAGAACAATTTAAACAATTAATTTCAGCATTTAATGGGCACTTGCGCTATCTGCTGGAGCAGAAATGAGAACGTGTCTTTCATTACCTGCCACACTCCCCCTGTTCCTCATCTCACCACCATTCCCCGGGGGCAAAACAAGGCATATGGTAATTGAAATTGCGGCACAGCTGCAAAAAGAGGGGAAAAAAAAAAAAAGAAAAGGTGGATTTCAGGTTTTTGTCGACCCTGGTTTCCACAGGGGGAATGTGATACTCGACTATTTACAAGCAGGAGAGTGTCAGGGGACACAGAGGCTGCTGGAGAATGAAAACAAACAAAACACATGTGCCGCCAGTGGAGGTGGAAAGTGAGCCTGGATTATTTTTGGCTGCTAATCAGTGTAAATTGTCTACAGAGGGAAGGTGAATGGGGCAGCAAATCCTCCACTGTGCCTTTTCTCCCTTTGCTGCCCTTTTGCAGGGGCACTCCCTGAGCCGTGTCACGCCTGCAGCCCCTGGGGACGATGCTCCTGGATGCTCCAGCCAACATTTGGGGCTGGAAGGTCTCAGCTCGGGGCTGAAACACCAGCCCTGCCCTCAGCACCCACTGCCCCTGCCATCCCCACCTGCACGGACAGCACTGCCAGCACTGCCCCTTCCTTGGTCCCTGCTGTCCCTGCCTGGTCCCTGCTGTCCCTTCCTGGTCCCTCCCTGCCCTTCTGCTGGACCTCCTGTTCCCTACAGCCTCCTCTGTCTCTAACTGGTCCCCTGGTGTCCCTCCCTTGTCCCTCCTGCCACTCCTTTGTGTTTTCTGTGTCCCCCCGGTTCCCACTGTGCCTGCCTGGTCCCTGCTATCCCCCTCTGGCCCCTCCTTTGTGTTTCCTGTCCCTCCCTGGTCACTTCTGACCCTCTCCGGTCTCCGCTGCCCCTCTCTGGTCCCCGTTGTCCCTGCCTGGTCCCTGCTATCCCTGTCTGGTCCCCGTTGTCCCTGCCTGGTCCCTGCTATCCCTGTCTGGTCCCCGCTGTCCCTGCCTGGTCCCTGCTATCCCTGTCTGGTCTCCGCTGCCCCTCTCTGGTCCCCGTTGTCCCTGTCTGGTCCCCGCTATCCCTGTCTGGTCCCCGCTGTCCCTGTCTGGTCCCCGTTGTCCCTCCCTGGTCCCCGCTGCCCCTCTCTGGTCCCCGCTGTCCCTCTCCGGTTCCCGTTGTCCCTCCCTGCTCCCCCGTCCCTGTCTGGTCCCCGCTGTCCCTCCCTGGTCCCCGTTGTCCCTGCCTGCTCCCCCTGTCCCTGTCTGCTCCCCCTGTCCCTGTCTGGTCCCCGCTGTCCCGCCGGACTCTCGCTGCAGGTGGCAGGAGCCGCCCGCGGTGCCTCGGCGCTGCTTGGGGACATTCGAAGCAAAAGCATCGCCCTGTGGATGAAAACACGGGCTGGAAAATGGCTCCTGGCCCTGGGCAGGGGGCTGGGAGGGTCTCGGGGACAAGGAGAGCAGCTGAGGGGGGCAAAAAGCCAAATGTTAGTTTTCTGTTCAACGGCAATTGCCTTAATTTTCTTCTTTTGGTAACGAGGGGCAGGCTCAGGAGTCCTATTGCTCCTGCCATTTGCTCACTATCAAGATAGCAAAGCCTCCTTGGCCTGAAAATGATTATTTTTCTTGACAAATCCTCCTGCTGCTGCTTTTTCTATTAATCTCCCTCTGTCTCTTCAGAGCAAAGAGAATTACAGCGGCTGCTCAGAGCCCATTGCTCGTCTGTCCTTGAACCCGCCTGGCAGCCCGTTGTTAGCAGAGCTGAGCAAATAGCAGACAAAGGAATTCCTACAAATATTCTCTCAAATTTTGAAAGGAAATTTCCATCCAGCAGCACAAGCATCTCCTTTGTGGTCTTGTCCCGGGAACGCCGGAGCGTTTGCCCTGAGCAAGCAGAAACACAGGAAGCACAACCCAGGCTTCTGTCGACTCAAACAGAAAGTGTTATTCTGACTAAAAATACTCCCTTTGAACAACGACTAACTGGTGATTAATTTCAGGGTGTGAGGAACGGGGGTGGAGGTGCCCGTGTGCCTCAAGTGCTGCCCCAGCACTAGCCCTGAGGTCCCTGTCACTGGTCAGCTGCCAGGGCAGACCTTGGGCATCCTTATCACCACACCACTGCCCCCAGAACTCCTCAAGAGCCTAATAAAACAGAGCTGTTTGGCAATTTGGACAAGACAGGCATCCAGAATTTGGGATCCAGGTTTAAAACCCCTATTACTTTCTGCTGAGCACTTAGGAGAGCCTAATCCAATTGGCCATATGGTCCTGGGCTCCCTCCAATCTAATTCACCCATCCCTTGGGCATATTGAAGGGAAAAGGTGTGTGTGTGGGGGAAATTGGAAAAATGTAAATCACATTTTAATAGACTCATAAAAATACACAAAGTGATGACCGAGAAAACTTATCAGATTTTATGGGCATGTGGGTTGCTTGACAGAATATGGAAATGCCACTCAAACAGCAGAGCTGTCCTCGTTGGAAACTTCACAACATAATCCAATTTGTGCCGTTCACTAGACAGAGCAGCTGGACTGATTCAAGTCTTCTGCATCACTGTCACCTCTGCTTCCCTCTCGTGCCACTCAGGGTGAGAGGGAGCTCGGTGCAGCTCTGCACTGCTTGGTACAGCTCAGCCTTTCTCTAAGGCCAAGTGGCTGTTGACAACAAGTGAAGCACTGGCCTGGCTGCTCCCCACATCCCAGAATCCTGGGGGTTTCCAAATTCCAGCGTCCTGGGGTCACAGAGTCACAGAATCATTTAGGTTGGAGGAAATCTCTGAGATTGTTGAGTCCAGCTTGTGGCTGATCTCCACCTTGTCACACAGCTCAGAGCACTGATGTCATATCCAGTTGTTCCCTGGACGCCTCCAGGGATGGGTCCCCATGTCCCAGCACCCCCAGGATCAGTCCAGCCACAGTGCAGGGCGGGAGGGAGAATGGGAATGGTGTCAGGCTTCCCTGGCCATGGCAATGGCATCTTAGAATCACAGAAACATGGAAAATCCCAGGCTGGAAGGGACACACAAGGATCATCACACCCAACTCCTGGCTCTGAACAGGACACCCCAACAATCCCACCATGTCCCTGAGTGTGTTGTCCAGATGCTTCCTGACCATTTTCCTGGAGAGTCTGTTCATCCTCTGGGTGGAGAACCTTGTCCTGACATCTGGTCTAAACTTCCCCTGATGTGGAACTTCCCAGGGAGGGACAGCTCAGCCATTCCACGTTGGTAACCAGCACCCTCTGCTCACAGGAGAGCCAACAGGAGGGAAGGAAAGAGTTAAAACAAACATGCAGAGGGTTTATCTCAGGGCTCTGAGCACCCATGGAGGGGAACAAAGATTTCCTGTTGTCACAAACTGGGACTGCCACTGAGCTGGGGACAGGGGCCGCTCCAGGAGGTGACATCCAGCCCCACTCCACGAGCACTGCCCAGTGTGGATGATCTCCCCACTGCCACAGTAGTGTTTGCAGAGCCCAATGAATTTCATTCTATGGATACCAACATGGCCAATGCTCAGAGGTGCAAATCATTTCTCCTGGGAGAACAATTTTTCTAAAAAGTGCAGGATTTGACCAGAAATGAGCATTTGTCTTTGGTGAATGCTTTGAGACAGCATTCCCAGATTCCTGCAGGCTGTATGGCTGCACAGTGTTCTTGCTGATGGTAATTCAGCCGGTGACTGTTGTTTGGAACAAAGGAAATGTTTGAAGCCTTGACAGACGATTGTAGAGGAGAAAATAGGTGTTGTGCAGGTGAGCTGCTAAAGTTCACCCCTCTAATTGCTCTGTAATTGTGCCGCCTCACAGAGGAGCTCTCTCCCGAGCCTGCTTTGCTCGAACATGCTTGCAAAGAGCTATTTTGTTGGAAGAATTTAATTTTTGCCATTATGTTGTCCAGCACAGTCCAGCTCTGGGTACTTACCACCAATTATCCGTCTGGTATAAAGCTAATGTTGACACAGAGGTCCTCAATGCATCGACTCTGGGAATCTGCCAGGAAGGCTGGTTTCAAGCAGAATAATTAGTGGGCATGGATATCCATGTAAGATGCCCTTGAACTGATGGACTGTCTTTATTCACTGGGATGTGATCAATTCTGAGGTTTTTCTTTTAGACAAGCCCTTGAATTTAATTCCATTCTGTACAGTAAGGATTTCTTGTCTGAAATTCACTTTGCATCAGGAGAGCCCTGTCTGAGCTCCCCCATTAGCTATTCTTTCCCCTCATTCCAGAGTCTTAAAGCACTTTACATGGATTAACTAATTAGCTCTCTTCATAACCCAGGCTTTAAGTTAATTTCCCCATGTGCATTATAAGGACGGTGCCAAGGAGCAAATCTCCCTTCCCCCAGTGTTTTTCACCTCCCGTTGCTGCAGGTAACTCTGAGATTCTTTGGGGTTAGAGAGAAAGGATCCCAAAATCCTGTGGGAAGGTGTCATGCCACCAAGAAGGCCTGAATCCCACTGTGCCTGTCCTACCCTGCCTGTCCCCTGCTCGGGGTGCAGCCAGAAGGAAGAGAAAAAGGGAGAGAAGCTCCTGTAGCAATCCAGGGCCAAACACCTTGTGCAAAAGAATCTGGGAAAAAAACCAAAAAACAAAAAAATCAAACAAAACCACAGCAGGAAAAACGCAAGGGCAGTGTGAGAAATGAGGGGAGAGGAGGAGAGGGGAGAGGACACAGTCTTAAGCTGTGTCAAGGGAAATATAGGTTGGTTATTAGGAAGAAGTATTTCACAGAAAAAGTGATTAAATACTGGAATAGTCTGCTCGGGGAGGTGGTGGAGTCACCATCCCTGGATGTGTTTAAAAATAAAATAAGATGTGGCACTCGATCTAGTTGAGGTGTTAGGGCAGGGATTGGACTGGATGGTCTTGAAGGTCTCTTCCAACCTACACATTCTGTGATTTTGTGAGGGAGATCCAGCCAGACTGGGGTTTTATCCAGCCAGATTGGGGCATTTAGGCATCCCTAGAGGCAGGGTCATGTCCTGCCCGTGTCCAGGAGCTGTCACAGCTGTGACTGCTGCTGCTGCTGCTGAGGGGACACTGCACCGGCACCAGGGGTGTGTGGTTTCAAGGAGGGGTTTGAAGATGGAAATCGAAACTACAGAGAAATCTGTCAAAGAGCAAAGCCACGGCAAGGGGGGAGTGGGACAGGCAGGGGCTGCCACCTCCTTGTGAGGTGGTTCATGAGGAAAGGAATGAGGGATTTGTCTTTACAAACAAACCGCGGGTCTGCTGGTAGATAAAAATAGCGCTGACACACAAAAGGAACAATGGGAAGGATTCCACTGATTGATAAATGGAATGAGAGAGATCTGTCTTTACAAACAAACTGTAGGTCTGCTGATAAATAAAACTGGATACTGAGAGATGAAAGAAGCAATGGGAAGAACCATAAATTCCATAGGAATCACACTGATTGACATAAGGGAAAGAAAAAGGAGGGGTTGTACATTAGAAGGGGTCTGTATTAGGTGATTTGGGAAGTCTGTAGCTCTCAAGTACCTCAGCCAATGGGGAAAGAGAGAGGGAAATGTGGCTGGGAAATTGGGATAAAAAGGAGGCTGTGTCCTCCAAAATAGTGAGAAGATCTCATGGGGAATGCCCCACGGCCTCTTCCTTTATTCAAATAAAGTTACAGGACTCCTCTGTCTCCTTTTTGGACATAAATCTCTGGTGTTTGTGGATTAATTTTCCTGACAATGACTTGAGGTGTCCCGTAAAGCCGCTCCCGGGTGCCGGCAGGATTCCCCTCCGGAGCCGCGCTGACCCCGCGGGGACCCAGGCGGGGACGGGCTGCTCCAGCCCTGGGGAGAACCCGCCCGGCCGCCTCCTCTCCCCCATCCCCGCGGCTTCCCGCACCTGGGAATCGCTGTAAAACACAAAGGCTACTCGCTAATGGCTGCCCACCCGCGGAGATGAATATATCCATTTAATATCCAACTGCGCGGCTCCCGCGTTCCCGTTGGAAATGAGGCGTGTGCAGCAGCCAGGGCAAGGCACATCCATACACACACAGCGAGGGGGGACATCCCAGCCTGGGTTTTCCGAGGGGGAGCTCCCAGAGGCCACTAATTTGGGCTTCTAAATTTTATTTTTATGCTGTAATTTCTCCTGCTGCCATTCACACGCAGCAACTCCTCTTGGAAAAAATCTGTGTCTGTGCCTGTCTTGTCTCTCTCCTCCTCTTCCCAAGGGCTGTGATTTTAGGTTTGTTTAGAGATAATTTCACCAGGCCCTGAGTTTACCAACTGTTGTGTCTCCCTGTACAGGGCAGGCCGCTGTGTTGTGTACATGGAAGGTTCTTTACAGCTGCTGATAAACTCTAGAGGCAACAGGAACAGCCACTGCCATGTATTAAATACTGCAGTGCAAAATAGGAGGAGATTAATCTTTTATTTCTCTCCCTTTATAAGCTCCTACTTGTGTTCTATTGCTGTTCTCATGAGTTATGAAAAGGTTTATTTTTCAGTAAGCGTGTTCCGTTGTAGCACCCAAAAAAAAAAAAGAGAGCAGCGTGTAAAGGGAGGATAAAATTCCTCCTGGCAGATCCTGGGCATAAGGATAGGGAGAGATTTATCTGAAGGAGGAAGGGAGGGAAATTAAGAGATGGGATTTACACTAAACAGCAGGGAAATGTGTGAGCAGGGAGAGCCCTCAGGCACAGAAGAGCTTCCAAAGACAAGGGCTGCCATGCTGGGATGGCAATATTTGGGAAAATATTGTGGAGTGTGGGAAGCTGGCAGGGATTTTTGGATCCCAAATTGCAGGAGGATTTTCATTTGCAATAAATATTGGGAGCAAGCAGAGCCCTGTCTCCTTCACATCCCCTTTCCTCTTGGCTTCAAAGCTCCACGGATTTAGGAAGTGCCTGGAAGAGGTGAGCAGTGAGACGAATCCCCTGAGTTCCTGAGGGTCTCTCAGGGGTCACAGGGAAGTTAATTCTCCCCCTGCTGAAGCCCTTGATGACAGTCACTGTTCTGGGGACAGGCTCAGTGCAGGTGGAGCCTGGCAGGTGGTTTGGTCACAGCCTCATCAACTGTGTCTCTAAAAAGTGACCTTTCCCCACCTGGTCAGAGAGAACTGTGTGACAGCACGGGGCTGATGGCAGCTGTAAATCTTGGCCCAAGAATGAGTTAGAGATGGAAATTCATTGCTGCACCTTCAGCAGGTGGTAAAACCCATTGTAAATCTCTGCAAGGCTTGTCAGGACGCTAATGGATTGAGCTCCCGATGCTTAAATTTCACAGCTTCCAGTCCTCCTGAAATGTCACCTGGAGGACTCTGCAGAAGGACAAGGGGACAGAGGAGGGCCCCTCTGGCCTTTGATGAGCTCTGACAGTGGGGACAGCCCTGAGCTCTGGCACTGGAAGGGAGAGATGGGGGCTTATTTCCAGGACACAGCCTGGGGCTCACATGGGGAGCTCCTGCTCCAGCACCAGTCTTGGGCCAACGCAGGGCAGCCAATTTTGAACCCTACCTCCTCTCCTGGATGGATGTACATACCACTGCTACAACCCTGCTGCTCTCTCCCCTCCTGTGCTGCCTTTGGGCTCCAGGGCTTCTCCCAGTTCCAGCTCTGGGGACAGCTGATGGTGGTCAGACCTCACCATGCCCCTCCCAGCATTCACCCTGTGGATTCAGCAGCAGACTGAGGAGTGAAAAACCAAACTCCTGCCTGGCTTGGCTGCCTGCAGCACAGGGAAGGTGTTGGGGCTGACCTGGAGCCCAGCAGCAGGAGACAAATGGGCCTGGGGGTGAGTGGCATTAATGTGCCTGTGGTGGCATTAATTTTACCTCTGCCTTGCCCAGGTGAGCAGCGCTGTGGCAGCACCTCCCCGAGGGGAGGAATGATGATCCCTATTTATCTTGTCTGGCATCTCGGCTCTGGAAGCATTTTTAATTCAGTTTCTCCATTTTCCCCTCTTTTTGTCTTCCTGGATGTAAGTCCCATTAAAATCTGTCTTGTTGGCTGCTTTGCCGAGCCTGGCAATGGCAGGCAGGGTAGAGGGATTTCAGGTATTTCTCTTCTGAAGGTCTGTCCTGACTCAGAGTTAACCCGTTGCTATTTCTAAGCTACTCCTTGTTGTATTTTCTTTCATTTCTTTGAGAAAACAAAAAACAAAGGAAGATTCTGCTCTTGAGGCAGTCCTGAGTCAGTACTGGCTTGTGGGGGGCTCAGGGGGCAGCTGCCAGGCTGCTGGGGGGACACAGCAGTGGGTCAGGCCAGGACATGGAAGAGGAAACACAATGCAGACACTTAGATAAAGGAAACATTTCCCCTAAGCCTGGTTCTAAGCAGGAGCCCCAATTCCTGCCTTTCTGCCCCTCCCCATGGCTCATGCTGCTGGCAGACACTGACCTAAAAAGTGCATTTTTCAGCATTGATGCCACTGTTAAACTGCTGCCAGCTGGGAGCTTTCAGTGCATGAACCGGCTCTGGTGGGACTGTCAGGATTTGCAGTGAGCAAACAATGGGAAACAACATTTTTCAACAGATCTTCTGTAATTTCAACACCATGCCATTGATTTTGAGTCCCTTGGGCTGCAGTGGTTGGACCATTATAGGTTTGTGTCATTAAGGATTGGGGCAGGGGAGCTGTGCAAATCCCTGAGGCAAGGGAGTAAATATTAGGGTTTTTCTTTTTTGTATGTTACTGCCTTCCTTTCCAATAAGCTGCTATGCCACAGGAGACCCCAATCAATTAAAACAAAGTAAATTAAGAGTGGAAAAATATTAGCCAGAAAGACACAAACTGAAGGGAATTGCTGGTGCTGCTGAGGGTCATGGTGGGAAGCTCCAGAGCAGCACTGGCACTTCTCCCTCTCCCCAGATTTTGGTGCTGATGTCTCAGCCCTGCCAGGGTGGATTAGCAGCTGCCTTAAGGGTCAGGATAGATTCTGGGCAGCCCAAAGGCATCCCACCATGGGAAGTAGCCCTTGGTTGCTTACAACAATACAACATATTCAAAATTTTCACGTCCATGTCCATGTGTGTATGAAATAAAAGAAATCATTAAATGCAGGTTGAATTAAAGAAGTATGATTACACCAAGTAATCTGATTTTCGTATGTAGAGTGGTAGGGAGAAACATCCTTGACCAAAGATTGATCCTTCCCTGTTTAGTTAAATTTGGCATGAAAAAATCATGTTTACAGAATCAAAGATGTCAAATTCTTCAGGTTCAAAAGATGCCTTGGGAAGGTGAGGAACCCACCAGTCCCATGCATCTACAGGGGACCAAAAATCCCATGAGGACAACCCTGCGAGCGTACCTTGAATAGTTCTGTCAACTTCTTCTAGAATTGGCCAAGCATCTACTGGCATGGTAACCAAACAGGTGGAAAATGTCTTTTCTGGGGTGGTATTGGACAGACAGGTGGTGTCTAAACCTGATGCATCAGCTAAAGCCACACCACAGCACAAAACCAGGCAGCAGAGAGCACCCGTGGGCACCGTGGCATTGTTACAATTCAGGACTGCTCATGTAATGACACACAGAACTCTGATCTCTTCAGAGGGGTTAGAGCAAAGTTTATTGAAAGACAGATTGTTTTATACCGTGTTTGGGTACAATGGATAGGATTGGTCCTTTAGGGAACCACCTTTTTGTGAACATCCCTAACAGTAAACAAGCTGGAAAAACACCAGGTGTCAGGAGGAGAATATCTACAGGGATTGTTTATAGGGATTGTTTTGGGTTCCTCCTCATGATTTCCCAGGCCAGACTGAGAGAGTTTTGTCCTTGGCTTTCTCACAGGCTTCAAGGCACTGCCTGGAGCCTAAGAACTCATGTTCTGACCACTGTCAGTTCCCACACTGTGGCTTTGTGCAACACCCCCTTTCCAGGTGTCCCTAAACCCCCTTGGTCTTCCCCAGATGTCACCAGACAGACATGAAAAGATTACACTGACACCATCAGGTTGTGAGACGAGAAAGAAGGAAGTTTATTTTGGGATCAGGGTTTAAATAGCTTTTGGGGTTTGATCAGGGATTGGGGGACGAGGTTGACACCTCTCTGACCCCACTGGCCAAACCAGAAGTCCATCAATTTGTCCTTCCCCCAGGAAGGAATGCATGATTTACAAAACATCAAACTCTTTGTTCATGTTACAATGCGTGAAAAAACTCCAGTACAAAATGTAAACATCAGAAGGCTGAAAAAATCAGGGTGACACCCAAACATGGAAGGGGCCACAACACCCAGGAGAGAACCCTGAGGGGCAGCAGGAGAGCAGGGCAGCTGCTGGGGCAACGGGCAGCATCACCTGGGCTGGGACACAACCATCAGCCAGAGTGCAAACAAGCTGCCAGCGGTGTGAACGGCTGCTGGTGCTCAGGTTGCCTCCTGCACAAAAGGAATATCATAGCATGCAAATGCCGTTTGTATTGTGATCATTAGCTCGAGCTGTGGGAGGTGCCTTATATCAGTTAAATTCTTCCAGGGGCTCCCGCAGAGCGCAGGAGAACTCTGTAAGTGCACAGTGGCATTTAAGAGATTGCTGCCTGCTCGGAGCAGATGTTCCACGGATTAGACAGCTCAGTGTGCAAGACAGCTTCAGATTTGAACAAAACAAAACAAAAAAAGATGCAATATTTATGGGCTGCTCTGCATGTGCTGGAAATCCTAGAGGACCACGCTGTGTCTGGTAGTAAAGGTACAACCAAAACTGTACCTGAAAACATCCCGAGTTTGGCTTCAAAGGCAGAGCAGCAGCAATGGAGGCGGATGCAGAGATGGCTGAATTAGCATTTCTTGAATATTTACAGTAATTTACACAATTCTTCGCTGTGAGGGTGGGGAGGCCCTGCCACAGGGTGCCCAGAGAAGCTGTGGCTGCCCCTGGATCCCTGGAAGTGTCCAAGGCCAGACTGGACAGGGCTTGGAGCAGCCTGAGACAGTGGAAGGTGTCCCTGGCAGGAGGTGGAATGGGATGGGCTTCAACCCAGAACATTCTGTGGCTCTGTGATTCTTCAATTTCATTTATCTGGATATTGGTCAGCAGCTTTGTCTGCATCCACAGCAGTTCTGGCCTGGCCCTGCCAGGGTGGCAGAGCTGGAGCTGCTCTGAGCCAGATTTTCAGAGATTTGTCTTTCTCCTTGGCAGCACAGCCACAGACAGAGGCAGCTGCCCGTGCCCTGCACCTTCCCTCAGCCAGCTTTCCTGGAGTGTGCCCCAGCACATCCCCAGCTTGCCCAGAGCCCAGACTGGCACTGAGGAAGGGGCAGCAGCAGCACAGACATCCCCCCACCTGCCCTTCCCTCCTTTGCTGAGTCAACCCAAGCCTCAGGGAAGCAGCTGATGCTGCCCTTTTGTACCTCAGCTCTCCTCACCCACACCTGCTCCTCTTCCTTGTGCTTCCCTTTTAATCTGCTGCCTGCAGAGCTGCCCTCTCCTTCCTTGGGTGAATTTTCCTGTTCTAGCCTTTGCCCTCTGCAGGGGCTGAGCTCTGACCTCCAGGGCATCCTGCAGGAGCTCTGCTGCGGCTGCTGCAGGGCTGGGCACGGATCGGGCCGGGCACAGGTGAGCTCTGAGCTCAGGTCCGGCGGGGGAGAGCGGCAAAGCCCTTCTGCGCTGCCTGGAAATCCTCTCCAGAGGATGCTCCTGTCCAGGAGCGGCTCCGGGCCAGCCCCGGGAGCTGTTTGCTGCTGCAGAGCCGCTATAGGTGGCAGCATTGGCGAGCCAGAGGCTCCTCGGCTGCGCCGGCTGGGATAATTCAGGCGCAGAACAACAGAAAATGCGATGCAGGTAATCCCGAGCACAAACACTTCCCTCGCTGGAGCTGCCCTCCGAGGCTGGGCTTTGGAGAAGCTGAGAAGGGATGCACCGGGCCAGGCTCCTGGGAGCCTCCATCTCCTCTGCTCCTCCCAGCTTTGGGTCGCTGTCACCTTCCCCGGGGAGGTTTTCTCACCCCAAATCCTCCCCTGGGTGACGGGATGCTGCCACGGGAGCTTTGGGAGAGCGAGATTTTCCCGAGCCCTCGTCACTCCAATATTTATAGTGACTGAGGGTAACTCAAGCACGGTTTGTGGTTCGACCCGAGGAACCCGAAGCCCTAAATCACGGGAATCTGCCAAGTGAAGCACTTTAACCTCTGCCCTCCCCACCGTAAACAGCGACCGGGAGCGTTTAATGAACTGCCTGGCGCTGCCAGCAGGCTCCTTAATGCTCCGTGTCCCTCCTCTGCGAGTCCCCTGCGCCTTCCCCGAGCTCTCTGAACCGTTCTCCTGTAATTGCTGCCCTTCTGCCGGGCAGGAAAAGCAGCTGGGCAGGAGATGGGCTCGTTTAGTGGCACTTCCCTGGTTGTGGCACTGTGAGCTGCCACCCGGGATGTGCCCAGTGGTGGCTGGGAAGGGCAGGGAAGGTTCCTTGGCTCCGCACGCATCTTGGAAGGGAAAAGGGGGCAGAGAGAGATTCTTTGGGGACCAGGGGCTCTGATTTGTGCCCCACAGGAGGAGGCTGTTGAGCAGCAACAGGCAGAGACAGCTTCCCAAAATGGGTAAGGGAAGGCAAAGCTCCCTGAGGGCACTGACTGTGAGAACAGGGCGGTGCAAAATCCCACCCAAAGCCTCCGTTATCTCAACAAGTTCCCTGTTTATTTTTCCAGGCACAACGCACTCCGTAACCTCCTGTTCTACTCAGAAGGGGAAACCCCCTTTATTTATTTATTTATTTTAATTGAGAACCCTGGTGGAAAACAAGCTTCCAGGAGCAATTACATTCCATCTCTTAACTGGATTAGGTACCTTGATAAAACTCCAGTGGAAAAATATTTGCTCGTATTTAATCATTTGTTGACTTGGCACCTCACGACATAAAGCAAAATTAAATAAAAATGTGTAAAGGGCAATCCGCTTGCTGATAAATCCAACCCACTCCGAGCAGTTTATTACAGGAGCAACGATCCATTAGCTCACACATAAATTAGAATCGGGCATCCGGTTTATGGAGTTGCAAATTGTTGGCTGCTGCTGTTGTGTCAAAAATAGGCTGTGCCAGGAATGAATCATGGTTGTTGTCTGGACTGCCTTGCCCTCAGCAGTTTAGGGTTAGGCAGGATGGAAAGCAAAAGGAATTCAAGCCTTTTGTTTAATTTAATAGAATAAGATCATGGAATGTTCTGAGTGGGAAGAGACCCACAAGGATGATGCAGTTCAGCCCCTGACCCTGCACAGACACCCCAACAATCCCACCCTGTCCCTGAGTGCACTGTCCAAACGGTCCTGGAGCTCTGGCAGCCTTGGGGTAGTGACCATACCCTGGGGAGCCTGGGCAGTGCCCAAACACACTCAGGGGAAAAAATCTTTTCCTAATATTTATATTTTCCTAATATCTAAACTAACTCCCTACCCTGACACAGCCATTCCCTTGGGACCTGTCCCTGCCACAGAGTGCAGAGATTGGTGCCTGATTTTTTTTTTTGTGCTGCTTGTACAAACAAAGCAATCAGCATGTTTGCATGGTAACAGGGTCTGCAGCTGGTGGAATGAATCCTCTGCTGGTGCCCTGAAAACCAACCCCGTCCATCTATTGATCACAGCTCCGTGTTATCTGTGCCCACGTGTGGGAATGCAGCCCCTTAAATGAGATCCAGCCATCAATATTCTCCCCAGGTGTAGCTGCTGCTGTGCTCCTTATTGCAGGTTGGATCACCTCCTGAGGAGTTTCCCATTATTTCTCAGCCCCAGAGGAGAGAAACACTGCCTGACACAGCCACTGCTACCTGTGTGCTGCTAACAGGGAAATGAGAGGTTGTGGGGTTACCTGGGCTTCCCAGGTGATTATTATACAGCTCCAGTGGCAGGAAAACTATTGGTCTGGGGGGAATTGCAGCAGGGATTGGTTCAGTCCAGTATTGGCATCATTAACCCTGACAAGGCTCGTGATGTGCAGCTGGGCTGAGGCTCCAGCCTCGATGGGATTTCCAGGAGCATCAAAATCAACAGCAGGTGAGTCAATCCCAGGTGAACAAGTCTGGGAAGGATGAGCTCAGCCAGACTCTGCCTTGCTCCTCTGGAGCACCTGGTGCAGGCCTGGGCAGAGCCCAGCCCCAAACCCACAGCTCCTTTGGGAGACAGATTTTGGGATGAGGCTGCAGTGATCCAGCAGCTGCACAGGCTGTGGGGATGTGCTCCCACAGTGAGCCTGTCACACACAGACCTGCAGTGCTCAGCACTGAGTGCCTTTGGGTGGGATTTTTGCTATTGTCAAGGTGACCCCAAGGACCCTTCCACCCCTGCCTTTCCTGGGAGATCAGCTCAGCTCACACAAGGGGGGTCTATGCCTGGGGCTCCCCAAAACTCCTGCAATTTCTTTGTTAAAACTGTGACTGTGAAGAGCAGCATTTGGGAAACTGTGGTTTTGTATTTGCTGAGATTTTGAGGGGCTCTGAGGAGGAGCCTGTGCTCTGTCCCCTGTGTGCTGTCAGTGTTGTGTCCCCTCCAGGCCTGTGTCACTGCAGAGGTGTCACATCAGACACGGATCTGGCACAGGTTCCCTTGGCAGGGCCAGCCCTCCAGCTGATGCTCTGCAGAGATTTAGAGATCTGGAGAGGGCAGAGCTGCAGGGAAGGATTGCACAGGTTATTTTGTGTTCTTTGGCCCCACACTGCAGTGCTGTGTTTAAGCTCCCCCCAAGGCCCAACACCCCCTTTCCAGGGGCTCAGCTCTCCCTTTGTTGGTGGCTGCAGCTGCTCAGGGTTTGTGGAGAGCCAGGGCTGGGTGACCCTCTCCTTCCAGATGTGCTGATTTAAGCAGTGGTTAATAACCCCTGCTCACCTGCACAGCCAGAAGGAATGAAATAAAAGAGGTCTTGCTTTATTTATTCTTCTTAATATGAAATTCATGCCCTGATTGCCTTTCCTCTCTCCAGCCAGGCTTCTGGGAGGTAAGAGATTCAGTTCATGAATCTGAATTTGGGGAAGCTTCATCTTTTGAGCTTTCTGTTCAGGGAAAGTTACTTGATAGCCACAGAGCCAAGGGGGAAATACATTATTGAAAGAAAAGCTTCCTTTTTAATCTAAAATTCAGCAGGATCTTTGAGATGAAAAAGGTTATTTCCAAGAGTCTGTCCAGCATATCTTGAGGGCTTCTCCTTCCCATACAATAAGTAGTGAGTGGGAGGGAGGGAGAAAAGCGGCTCAGTCAGAAACAGGCTGGTGTTCTCTCTCAATTACACCAGCATCCCATCTCCTGACAAGGGAATAGCAATTCCCCTTGCAAAGAAGTGCTTGGAGGCTGGCTGGAGAAAGAGGAGAAAGTAATTATGGCTAAACTGTGCAAACAGGGACCCCTGGGAGCAGCCTGGCAGTGTGCAGGGGCTACTCACAGAAGTATGAGTTAGAGCACTTCCACCTGGGAAAAGTGCTTAAATAGGAGCCTTGGTCCCTTTGAACTCAATTTGTTGAATGCTGGTTAACAGCATCTTGAAGCCCAGAAAAGGGAATTAGGGGATTTCTGAGGACAGGTGGATGCTGATGGGGTGTTCACACTCCAGGGGATTGTGGCTGCTTGCCTAAAGCTCCCTGCAAGAGACACACGTTTTTGGGGGGCTTGGTGCCTTCTGCTGCTTTGCTGTCCAAGAGCTTTGCAGCAAGGCCAGGATGAGGTGCCTTTTCCTCTGAGATTCAGACCCCATCCCACCACCCTGCAGGACTGGGGTGGGATGTTGAAGCTGGTCCCTGTGTGAGGCAACAAGAGAAAATCTTGCCAGAGAGTCAGACCCATCCTTGGGAGAAACTTATTTTTCTCTCTGACCTGGAAAGGCTCCAGCTTTGCTTCTGCTCCCAATTTAAAACCATTCTCTTGCCACAGTCAGTCATTTTAAATCATCTCCCTGGACTGTGCTGTGCTCGCGGAGCTGCAGGAGCAGGAGCTGTGTGTGAGTGTCTGCATAGGAAAACAGGGAGGGACAGGCTCTGGGGATGCCATTAGGTGGGATTTGTGTGTGGGGTGGAAAAGCAGCAGCTCTGCTGTCAGCAGTTTTCTCCACAGCCACGCTCCTCTCCACCCCTCTGGGTGGATTTTGGGGCTGGCTGTGCTAAAGGGAGGCTTTAATTGTGCCACTTGGATGACAAATACCAAACGAGACATCCTTATTCCAAAAGATGTCTGAGCTTCACATCCAGGCTCTGCCACGCCCTTACCCAGCCCTGAGCACCCACATCTCAAAATCCCAGGAGTTCTCACAGAGTCACTGAAGTTGGAAAATCCCTCCAAGACCAACCTGTGACTGATCCTCATCTTTCCACACAGCCCAGAGCACTGAGTGCCACATCCAGGCCTTCCCTGGACACCCCCAGGGATGGAGACTCCAAACCTCCCTGGGCAGTCTGTCCCAACCCTTTTCCTGCAAGCTCAATTCACTCATTTTGAAATGCCATCAGTCTGGGAGGAAATGTAAAACCCTCTGTTGGTGCCAGAGAATCAGGATTACACCAATAATGTGCTCAGAGCAAATTATCTCTGCTACCTGCTTTTGCTGGGAACAAAACCTCAGCTGTGGGATTTCAGCCCCCTGGCAAAGCTATTTATAAGATATTCATAAATTTAAAATACTAATTATGCAAAGAAGTCTCTAAACAATATAGATGTTGTTCTTTCCTGGGTAAACAAGAAGTACTAAAACTTTTTTTGGGGCAGTTCTCCCTCTCTGCCATTATTCCTGTTGTTATTTTGGTGTTGTTCCCTACATCTCTGGAGCTCAGGGAGCTGCAGGTGGATCCCCTCAACATCCATCCTGCTTTTGCACCTTCTCCTTGCTCTGTGAATCTGAAGCCTGTGGGATCATGTGGACTCCAGCAGTCCAGGGCAATTTCTGCCTCATTTCTTTTGCAGCCTGCAGGGTGATTCCAGCTCAGGAGCTCGGAGCTGCTGCTCATCCATCCTGCAGGGCAGACAGCACATTATTTTGTCGTAATTCAGGACATTTGCTCCCATTTGCTCAGCTGGCAGGACACACCACAGGGCAGCTGTGGGAATATGGATTTCCACGGGAATCTGTGCATTTCTCTGCTTCCCCCCTGTGCTGACACCAACACACAGAGCTCCACCTGTGGAGCAGGGACACCTGGAATTTTGGACTAATAGTTCCCTTCCATGTCTCCTCATCCCAATTCTTGCCCTGCCTCACCCGATGTAGTTTTCCAGTGGTTTTATTCCTAAAGTCATCACCCAACAAACCTGCCAAAGCCTTTATCTGAGGGGAGGTCTCAGTTAATATTGGTTAAAACAGCTTTTTCTGAGGACAGAATGCTGCTTTTTATATATATTTTTTTAACACCTAAACTGCAAAGTGATGCCTTGAAGATGAGATTAGTTCATTATTTATAAAAGCAAAATCCCTCAGAATGTATTAAATATGAAAACATTGTATCAGGGTGTAAGATTTGGGAGGATTAGGCTCTGAAGTCTAGACATTTATCTCCCATCGCATCGCATTTGCATTCATTACGTGTCCTGCTGTACCTCTAAACAGGAAAACTGATCTGCAGAACGGATGATCAAAGCAGGGAAATGCAGATCAGAAAACACGCTGTGTTCGCTCAGGAACGAAAAATGGTGTTAAAAAACAAATTAAATTGTCTGATATTCTGGTACATGAAACTCTACCAGGCCCCCAGCAGTGAGGGGGGACTCGGGAGCAGCTGCTGGTGGGTTTGGAGGAGCTGCTGATGGGGATGGGGTTTGGACAAAGCTGCTTGGTGGGGATGGGTGTGAGGGTGGGGGATGCCCCACAGGGCAGTGTCCTGGGGTGATCCATGCCCTGTGCAACACCAGCACCTCACATCCCCATGATGAGAGCAACAGGTCACTGTAGGCACAGGCTGCTCCAGCCCACCCCTGAGCTCCTCAAAATCATCTCATCACTTCTTAATTTTTCACTAATTGAGACCTTTCCACTCCTTGCACTGCTTGGATGATGCATTAATAGAGACACCACAGCTCCATTCCCACACCTTCCCTTTTCCAGCCCAGATGTGGCATCCACCTCACTCCGAGCCTCTGAACTTTATCCAGTCCTCTGAGACTCATGCAAAAAAATCAAAAAAATCTGTATGACTGATGCAGAGCCCACTTTGGCCGGGCCTTCAGCAGCCATTGGATGACCAGCTCTCCATATCAGTAGAATTTAATGTTGTTTTTAGCATTACTGATTGCTGTTGAACATTTCCCTGAGCTCCTGTTGGATGGAGGTCTGTCGACATCCCAGTATGAACCACTGGCATTGGGACATATTCTCCTAAACAGGATCCCAGAAAACTTTATGCCTTTTCTGTGGGAACACTTTATCAGACTCAAAAATGGCCAAGAAGTTTGCAGCTAAACCCTTGAAAATGGGTGCAATTTCAGGTGAAATTCATCTAATTTTCAAGGCGCTTTTATTCTACACTGGGACTAACGCCAGATCTTCTGGAAACATTCCCAAGGTTCATGAAGCATTCCAGCGAGTTTGGAATCACTTTAGGATGATTTATATGTTTGGAAAGGGACCAGGCTCCCAGGCTCCCTCTGCCTTTGACCCGGACACTGCTCCAGCCTTGATTTATCCCTTGATTTATAATGTGTGGGTTTTTTTGCGTAATTTCAAATCAGAATAAAATTTGAGTCCACAAAGCCGTGCAAAGACTGACAGCCCGGTCTGCAGCAATCCCTTCTGGATGATTCATCCGCCTTATCTCTCCAGCGTGCTCATTTCCCAGCCCAAATGCATCCAAATCCCAGATCAGAGGTTCCATTGTTTCCAGGCTCTGCCTGTTCCCACAAAGGAAAGCTCATTACGCCCGGAGTCTCCGTGTCTGTTTAGTGTGACAACAGAACCACTGGAGCACTGTCACAGCTTGTGCTAACTGGTCCCAAACTCTGCTTTTAAATCAGAATTCCCTTTCTTAATAGAAATTTTAAGTGACAAATCCCTGGAATGAATCTGGTATTCATTGTTTGCAAGAGAGAAGAGAGGGGATTTAAATGAAGCAGATATTCTGTGAGGAGCCTCAGGAAATCATTTACCAGCTCCAGTGAGAGGGGAGCCGTGTTATCAGCAGAATTTACATGTTACATTAGCCAGGAGTAAGAATACTCGTCTCTCTATCCAAAATCTGTTTGCAAAATTAGTGGAATACTGTCTCTTTAATGCTTTTTTCTTGTCACCAGCAGTGCAAATCTTCTCCCCTTTGCTGGGAACCAGAGAAATTAAATTTCTGAACTACTGTCCATTCCCCAAATCACACTGAAACAGGAGCAGAAGCTTCAAGGTTAAAAATGATGAAAGTTGCAAAAAAAAAGGAGGCATTTTTAGCCTCTAAGAACTGCTCACACAGCGAGTGCCAGAGAAACAACCGTTGTTCTGTCCTGCTGCTGCTCCATCTGGATCTGGAACGTGAGTGCAGAGAAACCTGAGGTTTGACACTGGCTCTCCCTGGAAACAGGGCTGGGATGGACAAACCAAGGTGGGTTTGGTTCATCAGAATCCACCAGGTCCACCTGCAGAGCCTTTTCTGAAACAGTTTCAAAGTTAAGAGGTAAATGAGTGGAAATATTTTCTCCCATCTCTCTTATTACAAACTTTGTCACTTTTAACTCTTTTTGTTGGCCCAAAAGCAAAACTACCACGACCCAGATGTAAATCTGAGCAGGTGAGTTTCAGCATGGAATTCAGTGGAGATGAGGATGTTCCTGTGTTGGGGATGCCCTTGGAAGTAAGGTTGGAAAAGAGCTCCCGGGGAACCCTAAATCCCTTCCTGCACTGCAGCCCAGGTGTGAAGATTTCTCATGCTCAAAAATCTCGCTGTGAATTTCCACTTAATGGAAAAAAAAAAAAGGAAAAAGACCCCCACTACTCCCTGCTCAGACTGCCTCTTCTCAGCAGTAAATCCCTGCTTGGCAGAGCAGGAGCAGGAAGTGCCAGTGGGGAAGCCTGAGTGTCCATCCAGCACAGCTGGAAACAGGATTTTTCATGAAGGCAGCTGGGAATGTCTCCTGTGCAGCTCAGCCCAAAGTGGTTTTTTATCCCTAAATAACAAAACATCTGGAGTTAGGACAGCCAGGAGCGAGGCAGAGAGGGGGGTGCTGCATCCCCAGTGTGTCAGGGGGTTGTTGGACTCTGTCACAGCTGTCCCCTGTGCTCTGGGGGACAGAGATGCTGTGGGTGGTGTAATGTGATTCAGAGGAGCTTTATGCTCAAATTAAAAAGGCCTAATTGAGTGTCCTGGTAGGATAAGACACAGCTTCTGGTGCCCTGGAACAGAGGCAAATCTGGACCATGAAATATGCTCAAACCTGATTTTCCTCTGTAGCAAACCACTGCCCTGAAACCTCTTTATTCCTTCTCACAAAGGCTGAAAGCTATTTCCTGGCACCAGATCCCCCAAATTTCCAGTTAATAAGCAGGCTTTGTGCTGTTGACCTTACACATGCTGGCACAGCCAGATTTTCCAGCAGAAATGAGGAGGCCAGCAGCCAACTTGTATTGCATTTTAAAGCTCTGCAGCTTGGAGAAGGAAGGGAAATGATCCAGCAGGGCCACAGGCACGGCACGGTGACTGGCACCCTCGGCGGAGCGCGGTGGCACCGGGACACACTGCTGAAATTACTTTTGGATGCTCTGTCAAGCACAGGATATAAATTGCACAATGTTTTTAAATGTTTTGGAGAGATTGCCTTTTGAGTGGCACCCTCCATTCTGGTGTGTCCAGTAAGGTGTAGAGAATTCATTTGCATTTTTCATTTTTATCGGCGTCTTTTAGCCAGCCTGGACCAGGAGGGCGAATCCAGCTGTGTGGAGGATGCCAGGAAACAGCTCAGCCTCCATCTGCTCAAAGATACAAATTTGATTTCCCCTCATCTTTATTTTCATGTCAAAAATTTTCTCCACTTTTTCAATATCCTTTTTCTTCCTCTTTTATCCCTGGTGTAAATCCTGACTATCAAATGAAATGAAATGGAAGGGAATGGACTGCCTGAAGCTATTCACGGCACGGGAACTCACTACACCTCCTAATAAGCCATTCCCTATTTATTTTTAGCAGCATACCATCCCTATCTTTCCTGTTACTGTTGAATACTCAAGTGGTGCTGCTGCTAAACATTATGACTTTCTTTCCTTTGCTTAATTACGTGCCAATCAGTGGAGAGCAGAGCGTGCTCTCAGCTTGTTGCTGGATAAATATTGAGTGCAATGTGATTCCAGCCATTACTACAGAAATGGGCATTTCCAAACCTCACATTGTTGAAATCCTGGTGGAATTGTGTGCCAGTTAGGGAGCACTGGGAGCAGTCATGGCCTGCCATGGGCAATTTGGAGATTTCCAACTTGGATCACCCCCCCACAGGGTTTAGAAGAGAGTGTGATGATTTTTGGATCCAATAACAACCCCCCCATATTTTGGTACCCAGTTTTCCAGTTTTCAGCTGGTCCATGTATTTTTATCTGTTCATTCAGGAAGGTGAGCATGCCCTGCATAACCTGCCTTGCCCTTGGCTATTTCTGTAAATAAATCCTAGGTTCCAAGAGACGCCAAATTTACACCAGCTGCCCCCAGCGATCCCTGCCTGGGAATCCACAGAAGAGAAACAAATCAGCCTTTTTCCTGCGTGTGGATTTTTTTGTTTTTAATTTTTTTTTTTCTGTCTCTTCTGGTGTCTTTACTCTGCTCTTTGTTGTTGTTTTAACACAGCTGAAAATATACTGTCTGCTGCTAATGAATAGCAGGGAAACCATACGCTTCCAAGGCTCTGGGGTCGTGCCGA
This sequence comes from Argya squamiceps, assembly GCA_037834095.1. Taxonomy (NCBI): domain Eukaryota; kingdom Metazoa; phylum Chordata; class Aves; order Passeriformes; family Leiothrichidae; genus Argya; species Argya squamiceps. The sequence continues at coordinate 3,621,082 of JBBMKD010000079.1, read as the reverse complement.
GTCGGCTGCTGCTCCCCATATACTGCTGGAATATATTTGCCAGCATTTCAATTAGATCATCAATAACCCAGTGCAGCTGCTGAGAGAAGAACTCAGATGTTCATAAATGTTATAGTCCATTAAGTTCAGATACTTCAAAGGCAGTTTGGAAAGAAAGTCATTTGTTAGGCTGAGTGTCAGTATAGTGGAATGCAAATCATGCTGGATGCCAAAGAAAGGGATTGAAAACGGAGTTTAAAGGTCAAATTAACTTAATTTGACCACTTCTGACACATAATGTTACTCCCTGACTTTTATAATATTACAGCCATGTGCCGGGGTAGGGATTCCTCTGGAAGGATGCAAACCCTGGGGGCAGGATGCTCAAGGCAGTGCCAGCAGCAGCACAGGGACACCACAGGGACACCCCAGTAGCTGGGGAGTATGAGGGGTGTGGGGATGTGAGAGAGGTGTGTGATTGTGTGTCTGTGTGTAATTTCCTCATTCAAAATCCGTGTGATATTTCCTGCCCTCTAAAATCTGAAAAGCAAGTCAGTGCTTCAAGCACAGCAAATATTGAAAGAACTGATTAACATCGTGTGAGATTTTTTTTCCCCCATTTTAAAATTATTTCCATTTGGAGCAGGCAGAGAACCAAAGCTCCTTTCCCAGGATGTTTTCCTGCAGCCTCCCTCTCCCCTGGGGTGTGTGCAGGAGGGAGAAGCAGTGTGATTTGTGATGCTTTGGAAGGAGAGAGGAATGCAAACATCAGAGTGAATTAACAGCTGATGGAAAACGCGGCCAGCTCACCTCGGAGGAGGGATGGCATGACAGGGAGAGAGAGGAAAACACTACATCACCGTGGAACTGCCAAACTACAGCTGAGATTCAGCAGCAGAAGAAATCTGGGCATGGCATCTGCTTTCAGCAAGTGGAGCTGCATCCCAGGAACGGAGCAGATTGGCACCGACCGGGGGGAGCAGCACGACAGATCCTGCCCCAGGAACACAGCCAGGATGTCCACAAATTGGAAAGACTGTGCTGCAAAGGTGGGAGCTTCAGGAGGCATAACAAATGCTTTCCCCACCTGGCAAGGGCAGGGACACGTGGATAACCAGGGAAATCTGTCCTTGGTGCCATGTCCTTCATGATGTTGCACATATGGCCAGGCAGGGTCACCCAGCCTGTTCCCAGCTGCTGCTCTCCCACTGTCCTCTGCAGAAACTTGGGATTTGGGCTGGATAAAGCATTTCTGTGACTGCCTTGCTGGAATATTCTTTTTTGTTTGTTTGTTTAACATACATTTTTCCCAGCAAATACTTGCTGCTATGAAACAAGTTCTGTAGTTCAGGATATTTGTGGCTGGTGAAGCAGTTACATGAAATGTCCTCGCCAGATTTTGACCTCAAATAGGATTGTTTTTAAAATTCCTTTGAAAATCAGGGCAGTGTTTCTCAGGATCCTGCCCCAGCTTTGCCCAAAGCTTCTGAGCCTTGGCATCTCCGTGTGTGAGGGTGGGGATAGCACAGCTGGTCAGTGGTGACCTGGGTTTGGGAGCATTTCAGTCTCCACTGGCAGCACTGGCAGTGCCAGGACTGTCCTGGTGGCAGGGACAGGAGCCAGGAGCACTTGAAGAGCTGCTGCTGAGGATCTGCAATGGGACACATGAGTTCAACCTCATGAAATCTCAGTAGAGAGAAAGGCAGTGGCTCTCCTTGTGGGAAGTGTCTGTTTTTCCCTCAAGTCATCTTCTTCCAGACAGCACAGAAGGAAGATCCATGTTGTGTTCTCACTGTTTCCTTCCTCCTACCAGCCCCAGGAGGCCTCCTCTGGGCGATCCCCAAGGATTTCTCTGGGACAGCCCCAGGGATTTCTCTGGGACAGCCCCAGGGATGCCTCTCAGACATCCCCGGGGATGCCTCCAGGCAGCCTCTGGCTCACCCTTCCCACAGGGACCCTCGGAGGAGCTGGGAGAGCCGCTCAGGGGATGGATGTTGGCTCCCTGGGGAGGCTGCTGAGATCACAGCCCAGGCAGAATCAGGTGCCTGAGCTCCCGGGCTGCCTGCTGGGTGACTGTGAGAGCCTGTGCCCAGCTCTTGGACCTGCCAGGCTCTCCCCTCATGCTCACCCGTGTTTTTGAGTCAGGCAGGGTGGCAGGAAAAGTCCCTCCTGGAAAGATGATCTAAATATCTGGTTCGTCATTGTCACTGGTGATGCCTCTGTGAGTAATTAGGGGGAAAGAGGAGGGAGGCAAGGACGAAGGTTGGGAAGTGATTCATTAGCAGGATGTTAATGAAGCTCTCGGCATTGCAGGGGCACAGGCAGATCATGGTGAGTTGCCCGTGCCCTGGGTTTGGGGGTGTTTCAGTCTCCTTTGGCAGTGCTGGCAGTGCCAGGACTGTCCTGGTGGCAGCTGTCCTGCCCTCTGTGCCCTGTGACAGCTCAGAGAAGGGCAGTGGGGTCACTGTAGCAGATTTGGAAAACTCCTGGAATGGGATGGGATCACAGCAGATACAGGAAGCAAAACGAACACAGAAACTGTGAGCTGAACCAGCTGAGGCATTCAAATTCCACATGGCTCTGGCAGTGAGTGGCACTGCCACGCTCTGTCGCAGCTGATCCTCCATCAGCGACGCTCTGGGAGAATTCAGATCAGGTTATCAATTCCATCAGAGCCGGGAGACAGGAGGGAAATTTGATAAGCGCCTGTGATGGCTGATTAAGATGGAGAGAAGAGGAGCCTCCGGTTTAACTCCCACCTGACCTTTCGAGGAGGAGGCAGCGTGTTGAAAAATGCCATTTGCAGCTCTTAAAGGTTTTATGCCCCTGAACACCTCAGAGCTGTTTAAGGAGGGTGATATTCAGCTTGCTCAGGCCCTGCCAGCTCCTGCTTCCCCTCACAGCAGCGGCTGCCCCAGTGGGAGGCTGAGAAGGATTTGTGAAAGGTCAATATTTGAATGTGCAAAACTTACTAAGTCTATCAGAGCACGGGGAGAGATTCTGCATCAGCTCACTGGAAATCAGCCTAAATTTCCACTCAAGTAGGACAAGCAGCTGGAAAAACTCTACATGGCTCCATTGGTGCTGGCTCTGGGCAGCTGTGCACCAGCAGCTCCATGAATTCCCATCCTCTGCTGGCACAACAAGGTCTCAACATGCTGCAGAACAGGACAGAAGGAACAGAGTCTGCCCCAGTGTGTCCAAAACCCCTGAGATCCTTATTCCTTCTCTCAGAGCCTGTTGCTGGACAGAGCAAGTTTCTATTCCCAGGGGATAGGGAGGAGCACTCCCAGTCTGTCCAGGCTGGGAACACTTTGCCACTGCTGGTCACTTGTACTGGGCAGCAGGTGACAACCCAGAACCTCCTCTACCAAACTGCAGAAATGGAAAGCAAAGCTGGAAAGCAAACTCATCTCCGAACTGCAATGCCAGGGAATGTTATTCCTTGTTTGCAGGATCACAGCAGCTGCAGCTTTCACAGATTTTGTGGGAAAAGAAACAAGTTTCACTGAAGCAGAAGAATGAGCCCAGAGCAGAGGAGCTGCTGCAGCCATTGACATCTGCTGCAAAGCCAGTGTGAATATTTCGTGTCACACAATATCAAAAGTTTGCTCATGTCTCCCAGACGGGGCCGGGTGGTGATGTGTAACCGAGGGGTAGCAGTGGTTCAGCAGGAACATATGACATGAATTTGTTCCAGATTTCAGGATCCTTAGCTGTGATTTTATTCTCATTCAGTGATTTGACAGGCAGCCAGTTAAATTTCAACAGAAGAGGGAAAGTGAGAAAAGGCTCCTGTTCCTTGGGATCAGTCAGAGAAGAAGATGCTCCCCATTTTGGTGGCACTTCTGGTCCCAGGTCAGGACCATGTGCCAGGACAGGGAGATTCCAAACCCTCCAGGCAGGAGGGGCTGGGCAGGTGCTGCTGGCTCCAGCACAGGCAGCTCTTCACTTCTCTTGCTCTGGAGCCACAGAGATTTTGGAATCCCCAAAATGAAAAACAAGTATTTTCGCATCTGGTTTGCAGCAGGAGCCACATCCGTGTGAGGTGATGAGACCTGGGGCTCACGGGGACTGGGATCCTGTCTGGGTGAATCCCGGGGCTTCCCCACTGCCTCCCTCAGCCAATTCCTCAGTATTTAAACTCCTTTCAAGAGCTGAAGTGTCGTTAAGTCTCCCATTTTGCCACAATTTACAATTAGTTTACCTCATTAAGCATTGTAAAAGCTGTCGGGAAGCACCTTGGAGGTTATCTATCACCCTTATTGCTCCTGCTGCCGCACGGCTCTGCAGAGCAGGAGGCTCCTGGGGGACCCGGAGCCCTGAACAAGGAGGTGACAACACCGGGTGACAGCACCAAATCCACGTGTGGCACCTGCAGCCCCCGGTACCTGCCCCAGGCACTGAGGGCCACCGGTGGCTTTTGGGCATCAACCCCAAGGTCAGAGTGATCCCTGCTCCTTGTGATGCCTTTTTGGGGCTACCTAAAAACAGAGGGCAGACGAAATTAAGGGAATAAAAAGCAGTTCTATTTATTGAAGGGCCTTCAGGTACATTTAGGGCAGACAAAGCCCCCCCAGGGACTACACCCAAAAATGGACAACGGGTCACAGGTTTTCACACTTCTGTAAGTTTAGTTCATTTGGATATTGGGGGTTAATCTTCCAATTACAGTTTCAGGTAATGAAGTCATTTACCCCAAGTCTGCTCCCCCCCACCAGCTCACTTTAGTTTCCATCTCTCAGGGCCTGAGGCAGTGAGGTGTCCTTGATCCCCAGGCCTGGAGAGGAATTGTTGTGTCTGACCAAAATGGGGAAGCAGCAGCTCACACTGTGTGTGGAGTTTAGAGTTATACACTAAAGAGTTACAGGATTACAAATATATGAAAAATATAAAAGCTAAAATCCTAAGGCATCACTTGCATATTCCTTATTTTAAAGCCCAACACTTGGATGACTAGAGAAGCAGAAGGAAGCAATGTGCTCTGCACAGCACAAATGAGAGCAGCAGAAGCAGAAAACCTGCTCTTTACCAAATCCTGTGTAACAGCAGCCCAATATCAGCATGAGGCTGGAGCTGCATTTTAAGAGAACAATCTCTGTTCTGCATATAAGAAGTTCTTATCCCTTCCAGCAATCCTGGATCTGTCCTGGTGCTCCTCCTCTTGTCTTCTGCCAGTACTTGCAATTTCTAGTGAGTAGTTAAATTTGACCAAAAGATAAAGCTCACAATTTGTAAGCACTGCCTGAGGACAGAGTTTGAATCCAGAAATGGGTCCTTGCTTAACTGATGTAACTCAAACAATTAAATTCTCTTGGGAGCTGATGTGATCCTCGACTCTGCAAACCAAGACACTTCTACTGAGTCACTGAAATTGCAGAAAGAAGTTTTATTTTAAATAATTGAACTAGAATAATTTAGGAAGTGTTGCCCAAAGCAGAGCTTGCACATTGGCAGCAGGGATGGTTGAACTACTCAGTCACCTGTGTCTGTGTCCCTTCAGGAACATTCCATATGAGCATGTTGGTGTTTTTATTTTCAAATTTCCAGCAATGATGTAAGTTGCTCTCCAGGTTGTCTTACAGCCCTGTTTTAGGCTCCAGTCCAGGGAAAATAGGGGGGACACTCAGTGAAAGCCACCAGAGCTGCCTGGTGCCATTGTTACTCCAATTCCTGTAAAAAATCCACGTATCAACAACGGATATTTGGGATTTAATTGTTTTGATAAGCACAGGGCACTTTGCCAAACAGTCAATTGAACAAAACTGTAGCAATTAGCAGAGAAGCTCTCCCTGAAGAATTGCAATCCTTAAGCTCCATTCCTATTTACAGACGAGACTGGATGAGTGGGGATGTCCATGCTAATCCCTGTGCCCACCCCCTCCTGCTCCCAAAGCTGGGTCTGTCCCAGCTCTGTGCTTTGCCGAGTGCTCTGACCTCCCATACGAGTATTTCTGGTGATATTTACACATATAGAGAGAACAAAAGGTGATTTACCCAGCCAAGTGAGGATTACATTTTGTAGAGAAGTTCCCACTAGATGTGTATCTCTGTTTGTCTCCAGTGTGGAATTGCAACCTCACTTTTTCACCGTGAAATATTAGTTTACAGAGTCACCTCACCTCCCAGAATCCCACCTGGAGGTCCAAGAAAAGGTCTCACTTACTCAGAACCTGCCCATCCTGGAGCTCTGCAAGGGAACCTTTTCTCCCATCTACAGGAAAACTGAAACCAGGAAACTGATTCTTTGGGTTTATTGCCTCCGTTTCTGTTAAAAAAAAAAAAAAAAGAAAAAAAAGAAGATGCTTTGTTTCCTGCAAGAGGAGCTGTGATTATTATTAGGGATCTGTCTGTGCTCATTTTCCTGCTCTCCTCACAGGGGCCTGGTGTGATGGTGCTGCTATTGATGAGTGCTCAGAGATCGATTGAGGTGCTGGGTCAGAGCTCTGACATTAATGAATGGGCAGGGCCCCGGCACCTGCAGAGTCCCCACTGAGCCCAAACCTTTGTGAAAGGCCAGAGAAGGAAAGTCTTTGCCTGCAGGCACTTGGTGTCCTACCAGGCAGAGCAGGGCTTTACGGCCAGGGTGTGACCCACGGTGAGGTCTGTAAGGAGTTCAGGGACAGTGCCCTTTGCCAGGTAACCTCCCTGGTTTTAGACTGGTTATAACCTAACCCCCCTGTTTTTTTAGACTAAAAACTGATGTTTTTTAGTCCAAACTAAACTACTGGTTTAGACTAAAACTGCTTTTAGACTTGCATCGGTGTGACTGAGCTGGAGATGGGTAACTTCTTCTTGGACACAATTTTTTGCCCCAGGATGGATGAAGAGCCAGGGGAGAGAGAGCAAGGAGGCTGCTCTACTTCACCTGTGGTTTTAGTGCAAGTCCAGGATGTGACCAGAGCCTGGTATTTCCTCATTCCCTTGGCTGGCAGCAGGTGTTCACAGCAAAATCACTGTTTCAACAACCTGTCTGGCTCTGTGGTGCAGAATCTCCACATGGCAGCAATTGTGGCTGTCACATCCCCTGTGATAACCCCCCGCAGGGCCCCTGGGGCTGATAAAGCTGCTCCTGATGTGTAACACACTGGGCCAGTCAAACCAGCTCCAGCACTGCCGTTCGCTTTGCTAATTAATTTTATCTTCCATTCAAACCCAGGCAATCCTCAGCCTTGTAGAATTGATTTCAGGGCAAAGGAGGGATATTTGTGTCTTACAAAGCCACTCCAGTTACAAATCCGAAGCACTTGCTCCCTGTTATTTGCATCAGCATGTTCTAAAGTAGGACACAGCACTTGGACTGTTTCTATTCTGGTAACTTACAATGTATTTTTATAATGTCTCTTTTCTTTTCTGAGAGACAAACAGCAGCTGTGTTGTTGGCACAGTGCTGAGAAAGGGAAGCAGGGGGTCAGCAAGGGCAGGGAGATAAGCAGTTCTGGTGTAAATCAGATCCTTCACAAAGCTGAGATTAGAAATCGTCGCTTGCCTACAAATAAGTGATGATTTCTTGCCCTCCTCGTCTGTGCAGGCACTATGATTTTCCATTCAGATGGTTTCTGAACACTTCATTTTGGAGTGGGAAAGGCGAGGGTCAAGTCTCCACTCGTCTGCAGGAGGACAGAGCCCGGTTCTGTTCTCAGTGCAGGCACAGCACACAGACAAACCCCGCCGTGATTCCATCACTAAAGCAAAAGCGAAGCAGCAAACCTGGCTCACTCACCCTATGCTGGCCACCAAAAGTCTCCAGGTGGCTGCTGGGCCAAACCTAGAGATGACAAACACAGTAGGTCAGGGAAACCCACACTTAACACTTCAGAGAGCTCTGCACAGGCTGCCAGGGCAGCCAAGAAAATTCCTGGTCCAATAAATCAGGCTGAAGCCAGACCCAGCTCAGGACATGGGACAGCCAGGACCTGTCTGTGCTGCTCCAGAGCCACACCTCTAACCCACAGCACCCTGTGACCCTCTGGAGAGGCTGGGCAGGATGTTCCATCCCTGCATCCACAGGTTCTGGACAGGGATTGCTCAGCAGACATCACATGTTTGGCTTCTCGGAAAGCTGAAGGATGATCAATAGTTGATTAATCTAGTGAAGAAATTAATGTATTAAAAGCAGTGACTGATGTCAAATACATTCTCTCTTGCTCATCGATTTCCTTATTTTTAACCTGCATGTGCCAAAGTTCTGCAGCACAATTCTAGTGTGCAGCTGGCACATCCATCTCTTTAATTTCATATGGATATAAGATACTGAGCAATGTATTTGATTGAGTAAATGTGGTGCCATCGATTTTGTGGCTGAATTATCTGATTTGATTGGCACCGTGTCCCGTTTAATAGAGAAAGCAACCAATTCAATAAGTAATGTTAGTAATTGGGCAGTTGTTCTCTGAAGAAAGATTACTTGAGTTCACAGGACTAATGTCCCTTGGCTGCAGCGTAAACCGGATAAATTTCTGAGCGAGATGAACACGATAACATTTATCCGTGTAATAACAAAGCTCTGGGATCTCTAATGCAGCATCAAGGGCTCCTGGGCAGCTCCCACTGAGCAGCTCCCACGCTGTTTATACACTAATACAAAGCTCAGGCACCAGGGCCATTCATTAATTAACCCTCAAAAGCCACTGAGAAATGCTGCACACGTTTGTGTGTGTTCTAACAAGAATACTGATGATGTTCTGCCCCACGGAGTGACACACTGACTGTGGGCTCAGGGCACTGCTTGGGTTTGGGGTGGGAGGAGAAGCAGCTCTGGCATCAGTGGGGCTGAATCAGGATCAGGTTGGAAAAGGTGTCCAAGTTCACCGAGTCCAACCTGCAGTCAGTCCCCACCTCGTCAGCCAGACTGGGAGC
>JBBMKD010000079.1:3597030-3612144 GCA_037834095.1 Argya squamiceps | reverse complement strand
CTGGGAGCCACATCCAGTTTTTCCTGGGACACCTCCAGAGATGAGGACTCCACCACACTTGGCTGTGTGACTGCACAGCCAAGGGCCTGTTCCTTTCCCAAAACACCTTCCCAAACCTGAATCTGAGGTGGGTGATTTCATTCAAGGTGGTGTTCAGCACTAAGAGGAAAGGTATTTAATTAAATGTTATACTTGACAAATCTGATATCAACAATCATCTGTCAAGTTCATGTAAAACTGATAGTAATAAAAGCAGAACGACTCATATACTGATTTTTCAGCCTATGCTGTATTATTTTCAAAGGAAAAACCAGCACACAACAATTGGATTCCGTGCTGATATATTACAAAACACAATCTAGCCATAATGCTGATGTGACAGCCAAATGCAGATATTAGCAGAAGAAAGTGATTTTTTTTTTTATTATACAATTTTATCACTGGATGGAAATTTCAGGACTTAAATTTGCCATCACACATCCACATCTGAACCCTGAATATCTGGGAGGTCATTTACTCCACTGCACAATAGAAGGGAGTCAGACAAGGTAATGCATAATGGAAATCAAAGTGGAGCTTCCATTTGCGACGCTGCTGCACATAAACTATCGGCTGCAGGATCTAAATTATGAGGAGATTCACTCTCTGGTGATGAATGCGGAACACAACGAGTGGGGAAGGACAGACCCTGAGGGAGGAGGAATGTGCCACTTGTAGACGTGTTTATCAAAACAGAGATATGCCTCTGTATCTTAAAATGTTATTTTTCTCAAAATTTATTTCAGCTCCTGATAAGCAAGACCTGTTTATTTATTTCATGGCAATTACAGGGTCGCTCAGAGCTGCCTGTTCTGGCAGATTTTCCCCACAGAAAAGGCTTTTTGCTGAGCATTTCAGGGCTTTACTTCTAAAAATTCAGAACTTCAAAACCATTTTTAAATGTAGAAATATTCCGTTTGTGGTTTTTTTTTTTTTTTCCTGAGGCCTAGGCTGCATCTTTCAAATTCCCAACTTCTTAATAAAGGAAAGACGTTTCAGGCTCCAGAACAGCAAAAAATATTTTTTTCATCAGGGTGCTGAAGGGCAGGAGCCCTGTGGGTACCCCCAACCCCAGGGATGCCTCTGAGAGCTGCTGCCAGCCCTGACGTGCTGCTGTCTTCATCTGACACACCAGATTTACCAAGCAAACACAGCTCTGGCCGTGTAATGTGGGTGAAAATAGATAGAGGACTGCTTTGTGTGAGGTTTCCTCAGCTTTTCAGAGGAAACACTCAGCGTTCAGGCTCTCCTGCCTCTCCTAAGCCAGCTTTGTGCAGGAGCTGGGATGGAAAACAGCAACGACTCCAGTTTTATCTGCCCTTAATTAAATGCTGAAGTGCTTGTGTGTAGTGGTGGGATTGTGTTGTGGTGAAACCCCAACCCCATGAATGGGGTAATTATAAGCTGAGGGATTTTGCTAATACCAGACTTCCCCTCATTTTCTCTCAGTAATTAGAACACAGCAAATAAATCAGTGTGCAGTTGACTTAAACAATCTGCCACTGGAAGAATTGCTTGCTGATGACTTCCCTGGCTGATCACATCCCTACTGCTGCCATATATTAAAGAATATATTTTTGTTTCTTCATATTAAAGGCATTTCTTCCAGCTGGCAGGTTCCCATCCTTTCCTTCTTCTGGACAGGAAAGGGACATTGTTGGAGGGAGGTGTGAGACATGAGGTGCTCAGAGTCCTGGTGTTCAAATCTGAGAGCCATAAATGACTAAATTCAGAGCAGGGACATCAGTTTGAAAACACCTTCCCAAGGTTTGAAAGCAGGACATGGGACAGCTCTGGGATGTGACCACGTTGCTCCAGAGCCACATTTCTAACCCACAGCACCCTGTGACCCTCTGGGGTCAAGAAAGGAAGATATTGGTGTGTAAGTGACTGGCAGAGAGAGAGGTCTCCAGAATAAACCCCAGGAAGTGAAGCCTCTGCCTGATTTCTGGCCAGGAGAATCAGATCCTCCTCAGGGGCCCGTGGCACACATCAGCTGTCTCAGGCTGGATTTTATGGAATCTACACCAGCCTGCCCTCTGCACCACGGGGTCTGGAGTGGTGCAACACACAGCACGAAGAGGTTGAATCTGGAAGCATCAGTTTCACTGACCAGGGTGGCTGCCAGGTGGCTGCAAGAACTTCAGTAGATTTGAGCTCTCCTGACCCACCTCCCTGCCAGTGTGACCCCTCTGAACCTCAGAGGGAAGAGATCCTGGAAAACCAGCCTGGCTTTCCCACCATCAGGCACGCTTTACCCATCTCAGGGACACATGGTCCTTATGGAAGCAGCAGTTTCCCCCCGCTCTGTGCGTGTGCCGAGGCTGTAAAAGCCCTGACAATGTGTATCAGAGCAGGATCTTTGTTTACCAGCTGTCAGCTAATAATGGGAGGCGTTATCCCAGCCCTGAGACCCATCGGCAGCTCGAGCAGGAGCTTACAAGCTAAGCTGGCTGATTTACTGACTGCTCACGCCCGCGTTGCATGAGCTGGTGTGAATGTAATCTACTCAAAACACCCCGGTGGGACCCATAAACTTTATATAAGGAGCCTTAACTCAAACAGTAAGAGGCTCCCAGGGCTTATGGAGAATGGCTCAAATGCTGCTGTGGATGGACTTTTATGCATTTTGCTTTTTTCTTTTGTAGTCACAGGGGCTGTTTTCTGTTTATTTTGCAAAACAAAAGCAATACCCCCTCCCCAAACTGTCCCCTAATCTCTTGTGCCACAAGCACAGGCAAGGCAGGAACAGTGTTCCAGCACCTTGTCATCCATCCAGACTCGGATGGGAAAACAGCTGGGCGACCTTTCCTGGTCCTTGTCCTCAGCAGGGATTTGTGAAAAGAATGATTGATGTTATTTTGAGATATTTGATGGGATATTTGCCCTCTCAATGCAGCAGGAAATCTTAACGGGAATGTAAAAATGTAATTTCACTGTGGTAAAACCTTGACCCTGGGATGAGCTCTGCCAGGGCTGTGCTGGTTGGTGTCCTGGCAGGAGCAGATGCTCTCTCTGGGTGACATTCCCAGACAGCCAGAGCTCTTCCTGCAGGTGCTGCTGCTGTGCTCAACAACACAACTACACAAACCCTTCTGATCCCATCTTCCAGCCGTTTCTTCCCAGAGAAAGGAATCTCTGTTGTTTAACCTGGAGCAAAGGAGGCTCAGGGGGAATTTCTGGCTCTGCACAACTCCCTGACAGGAGGGGGCAGCCAGGGCAGGTCGGGCTGTGCTCCCAGGGAACAGGGACAGGAGGAGAGGGAACAGCCTCCAGTTGAACCAGGAGAGGATTAAATTGGATATCAGGGAAAATTCCTGCATGGAAAGGGTGCTCAGGCCTTGGAAGTGCCCGGGGAGGTTTGGAGTGCTCATCCCTGGAGGTGTCCAAGGAAGGGCTGGAGGTGACACACTGGGTTGGGGACAAGGTGAGCATCAGGCACAGCTTGGCCTCGATGTCCTTGAAAATCTTTTCTAACTTTAACGATTTATGTTTCTATGATTCTACCAAAAAGAGTAATTTGAATATCCACAAACAATGGAGAGAAGCTGGAACATTATCTCTCTGAACCCAACAGCAATAAGGATTTGGCTGTTTGGCACCACTTTGAGATAATTGTTTCCAAGGATCTGAATGAAGAAAATACTTTAAAAACAACTTTAGAATCAATAGCTCTTTTAATTTGCAACTTGCAGCTCACTTTGACAAATAACCCAAAAAGGGAGGATAAATAATGCAGCTTCAATTATATTTCTGTACAAAATTTGTCTTATTTTGTGTAGTGTACTGCTGAGCTAATTCAATTTTCTGCTGCCAGCCCTTGCTTGTTTCCCTTTCACTGGTAATATATAACTTTATGAAGAGGGACTAAATCTTCCTACGTGAATGGCACTTTATCCTCCAACGTGAATGTTTCTGGAAAATAAGAGAAAATAAACCAACCACAATATTCTTCATAAAACTAAGAAAAGCCACACAGCTGAGTTATTTTTCAGCAGGGACAAAGGATACACAATAGAGGAAAACAGGTGGCAGCTGGAAAACATCCAGAAATCCCCAGAGGCTTCTGGTTTTACAGCTGGAAATCAAGACCTGAGACCCCCTGCTTGAACACAGTCCTTTGAATTCCCAAGCTGAAGGGAAGTTCTCCTCCTGCTCTACCTGCTGCCTGTCTGAAGGATGCACCAAGATCTGTGATGTAAAAATGGTGGTTCCTGGCCCCAAAAGATGAAAACTTAAATTGGTTTTAGAGCTTGGGGGTGGAAATTTCAAATTCTCTTTATTTAAGCACGAAGATCGAAGGTGGCTGGGATGTTCTGAAGTGTCCAGGAGGTTATTGGAGCATGGTGCCCACTCAGCTGGGCTGGCACCACAAAACCTCGGCCTGATTTAGTGCTGTCACTGTCTCTGCATCTGTGCTGGTGGCTGGCACAGCTCAGGGGTGGAATCTTCTTGTGCAGTGACATGGGACAATGTCCACAACCCCTCTGTGCTGAGCAGGACACAGGCAGGGGACACTAAAACTTTTTTACCCCATTGTTCACTTACTGACATTTCCACTCTCATGAGCTGCCATTGGAGCTATTTCTGCTCCTATCCCAACACCTTTAATTTCTTTTTCTCTAAATGGCTGCCTCTGGAGGGGAAAAACAAGCCACAAGCACCTGTTTTCATGCCTAAAGGCAAAATGTTAGTCAGCCTCTGCCTGTCCCTCATCCCCCACGATCCCAGTGTGACCTGCCTGGCTGCTGGGAGTGAGTAAAGAGAAAGAAGAACCTGCTGAGCTAAAGGCTGGGAATTGTTTGCAGCAAACCAACAGATGTTTATGGTTCATGAGTACATTCCCAAAAGGACGATGTTAGCAGCCTGAAAAAATGGGAGGGCAGAAAGATGGAGGAATTGATTTAACATCTGTGTTTTTCTTGAAAATCTGCTCTCTCAGGGATGTTAGGGAGCTGACATTTTCACAAGGCAGGAGTGGGGCTCATGGCTAATTGTGGTCCTGACAGTGAAACAGCAGAGGGATCCAAAGGAAAGATTTGGAGGCTGCAGCATCTCCTTCATAGCTCCTCCACCAGCTGGAGTACTGACAATGAGAAAACAAAAATGAAAAAAACCCCTCACTACAACTTTGTCCTCTTGGCTCCTTTCACACATTGCTCAGGAAGTGATGGCTTTGCAGCCTGTCCCTTGCCTCAGCCAGCACACAGCCTGGAGGGAGCACCACTGCTCCAGAAATGTGCTGGGAGAGAAATCCACCCTCAGCTCCCGGCTTGTCCCTCTGCCTCTCTCCTCTGCTGACAGCTCTGCAGACTCTCCCGTGCAACAATTTGTGTTACAGGTGTTTGATTATATTTTAATTTCCCCTTAAACTGGTGCTGCTCTCACACAGCAGCCACGGCAGGAGTGGTGCCAGCTGAAATAACTCTGTCCATGCTCCCAGAGTTAGGAGATTCACATTGCACTTCTCTGCATTTCAGCCTGCTGGGTGTTAATTTTAGATTCAGAAGTTCCTATTTGGGAGCTGAAAACGCAGCTGATAACGTGGTTAACAACTGTTGCTGTGCCCTCCCTCGGCAGGAGGCAGCAGCATCCCTGCGTGTATCGCTGCTGTACTGCCAGGTTGGTCTCACAGCTCCTCCCAAAATTGTAGCAGGTGCTGCTGAAGCCATGGACAATTCAGCCCTGCACTTCCCGCTGGTCTGGCTGGATTATTAGACAAAATTTAGGGTATTTCTGCCACTGGCGATGTCACTTTTTGAGTGCTGGATGAGCCTGTGGGCACTCCCCAAGTCTCCATCTCTGTCCTGGTGTCACCAGGTGGTCTGGACACGCTGCTGGCAGGGGACATTTTTGGGAGCTGCATGTAGGGTGTGCACTGAGGACATACAAGACACCTTCCTTCACTTAGCTGGTGCCTGGTGGTCTCTCCTTTGTCTGATGGATCAGCCTGGGGCTCCTCGTGGAGCCTCCCAGTGCTGCTGGCCTGTGGTGATGCTCCAGCTCTGCTTCTCACTGGGGCCCTGGAGCTACAGAGGCTTCTCAAACTTTCTTCTGAAGTTTTGGAGGATCCCAGCTCTGGACCTGCAGGGAAAACCAGCAGCTGCAAGGTCACTGGCACATCTTCCCAACCAGGCCTCAGAGGTGTGAAGCTGCACACCCCAAAACTGGGTTTCAATGAACAGGGTGCAAAAGGGAACCCACAGATCTCCAGGACCCAGCAGCACCAGAAATCCAGATCAGCCAAGAACAGAATCAGCTGAAGCTGTGGAGTTGTCCTTATTTTCAAAGTAATAAACTCTGTAATTAACCATAGCTTAATAAGTCATCAATCTTATGTTAAAAAAGGAATAATGAACTAATTAACTAGAATGCATTTCCCAGTGTAGACAATCAATGCCTTATCTTAATGCTGGGTATCTCTGGAGGGGAAGGAGGGAGGTTAGAAACAGTAAAGATACTAAATATTGAGGGAGAGAATGATTTGCTTTTCCCCATGAAAGGAAATGGATTAAGAGACAAACTCCACTGTTTGAAACCCAGGACACTTTCTCCCTGTTTTAATTCTTAGAGAAGATACAGACTAAGAGCTACCCTTAGTATTCTATGAGTAACTGTTTAATGTATAAGACAAGAACCACAAGGCTGGCAAAGCCCCTTTAGATCACCCTCCTTCCCCCTCCCCAAGTTTAAAGATATGTAAATTGCCATTCCAGAGGCAGTGCCTTCAAAAAGAGGGAGTTTGCATTTCTGTGAGATTTTGGAATGTGTCTTTCTAATCTTCCAGTCTCACATATTTATTCCAGTGATTCCCTTTGCTTCCTCTTGTCAGACTGAAGTTAATTCAAGTCATTTTATACTCCAAAAGCAAGTCTTCTCTTGTATGTTTAAAATACAGTTTGAACCTCTCCCAGTTCAATAGAGTCACTTGGGCTGCGAGGAACTGCTCCAGCAATTGCTGCCTCTTCCCTCCAGAACATGACATTCTCTGGTGCTCACAACAAAGCCATCACCAGTGTTAATATTGTTGTCATGGTGACTGACAGCTGCTGCAAACATGGCTGATATAAAGTTAAATTACTGCACTTTGGAAGCAGTGCAAAGCTTTGAACGTCGCTGGGGGATCTGTAACATCCTCCCGGGGAGAGCTGAGGGTTGAGAGCCTTCCCCCAAATGTCATCACAAAAAGCCTTGCACTCACCTGTCTCTGAGTGAGAGACATCTCATCTCCTGGGCTGAGCCTCAAGTCCCAGGGCAGGGAACTGTGGGTTATACCCACACCTCTGAGGTGCCAGCCTGGCAGAAACGTGGCTAATATTAATTAGTGAGATGGCATGATGGAGTGTGTCTTGAAAAATCAGAAAGGTTTAATAAAGAAGGAAAATAATACAAAAAAATGAGCAAAGCTGAGCACATTACAGAGACATGTCTCCTACTTGCTACAACACCTTGAAGAGCATGAGTTTCTTTGTTCTCTCTCTTTAGTGCTTAACAGTTTAGGTGGGCTTTTTGGCCCTTGGCCCAATGAGATGAACAACAGACTTTGAGTTACATTCCTGGAGTCCAACCCACACTTCTGTGCTGGCTTGGAGCCAATTACAGTGAGAAACCCACAGAACTTTCCAGCTAACTTCTTAAAATGTCTAAAGGCAAACTGAGACTCTTTCCCTATTTGGAAGCAGCTGCTGGAGGTGTGGGGAATGCATCACCACAGGGAACAGGGCTCCTCCAGCTCTGCACAGCAGGAACAGCCAAAGGGGAAGGAGAGAGCTCTGTTAACAACAGCGGGTCCAGGAAGGAACAAAGATTCCCACTCCTGGCCCTGGTGGCCACAGCCCAGCCCAGCTGAGCTCTCAGGGATGGGAACTTTCCCCATGAGCTGCAGGATGTGCAAACCCTGAGCCAGCCGGGCTGGGGGGGTCTCACTGAGCACAAACATCTGAGGGCTCACCAGAAACCAACATCTGCACCAGGATTCCTCTGCTCTGTTTATTCTCTTCTGTTCCACGATGATATTCTCTTCCTTCCCCTTACCTGTGGCTGCAGGATGGGCTGTGTCACCTTGATCTTTTTCAGCCTTCTGGTGTTTGCATTTTTGTACTGGAGTTTCTCATGGATTGTGACGTAAACAAAGTGATTGTTTTCACATTCCTCTCTAGAGGAGGGACAATTGATGGACTTCTAATTTGACCAGCGGGTGTCAACCTCATTGCCCAATCTGTGGTCAAATCCAAAAACTATATAAACCCAAAGAAAATTAAACCTCTCTCTTTTTGCTCTGACAAACCGAGTGTCCTTCATTTCGTGTCCTCTAGCGACAGGGCTGCACACAGCAGGCTCACGACATGCACCAGAGCAGCTCTGCAGGATGAGTTCCCACCAGTGACATTGCCTGGGGAGGTTTAATCTTCACATCCAGCTCCTGGTCCTTCCCCCTCACCACCCAGCAAGACCCAGCAGAGCTGCTGGAGGAGCCAATGCACCTTCCAACAGGTGAGCATCACCTGGGCTCAGTCACTGTCCCCCACCAGGTCTCTGAAGGCTCCACCAAGGAATAAAACCTGCAGTGGAGTTAGAGGGAGAATCAATCAAATAGATGGAAGTGTGGGAGTGGAGTTTAGGTTAGAAAAGGCCAATTTCAGACCTTATTTTTAATTAAATTGGGGGAAGTTTTTAACTGATAAAAACATCTTTAGTTGGACTTAATGGCATTTAGCTGCTTTAATTGGGATGTCTATATTTGGTGTTTGTAGACAGAAACAGATAATAAGGCAACAAAAACAGATCACAGGGGCTTAAAATCCTGGCATTTGCATAACCCAATTGTTCACATTATGAAACGGAAACCCTGTTATCAGCTTGCATAAAACAGCTTGTTTTGGTAGATTGCAAATACTGTGTTTAATTAACCAAGCTTCAGGGACAGTGAATCTTATTGTTACAAGATACCACTCTGTGGAAATAAAGGCATTTTCATTTAAATAAAACAAAAGGGGATGTTTATCAGGATGTTACTTAATTGTCAGCATTGCTAAAGAGTTTTGTTCCTGCTACAATTTATGAACTGGAATTGATCAGTGAAGCAGGGAACCAGACGCCTTTGTCCTGTACAATTAAAGTTCTGTCATCTTAAATCCTGGCATTAATGATGCCAGCAGCCAAGAGGAAAGGGGAAAAAAAATCTGCAAGTGCATTGGAAATACTGGGTTGTGCATGAAACCCAGTTTTAACCAATTGCCCCCTCAAAGGATCTCAGCCATGGTAGAATTTACCTCTGGTTCTGTCACTGAGGTCGCATCGTGTTCTCCACCAAAGAGCAGAGGAAAAAACTGGGCAGATATGAGGGTATTTGCCACTGACATTTTCTTTGCCACCTCCTCCCTCAGCATTTGTGCAGGAGATCCTTATCTGAAATCCAGGAGCTGTCCACAGAGTGAGATGGAAAATAACTGAACTGCTGTGAAGGGAATGATTGGGTTTTCCTTGCAGAAAACACTGCTGGGAATGGAAAACATTAATTTTGAGCTTCAGACACGATAAAAACTAAACATTTCTCTATCTAGATGTATATTCACAATTCCACTATGTCAGAAATCATTTTTCATTTGGGGGGAAAATAAAACCTACCCAGACATCTGCAGAAATGTTGTTTACTGTGCTGCAGCCTCCCTGGGAACCTGCCTGAGGCCACACCTGGGTGCAGCTGTGCCACACGAGTGTGGCAGGAGCATCCCCTGTCCTGGGAACATGCCAAACTCTGGGAAAAGCAAAAGGGAAGGAAGGAGGATGCTGTGTACACAGAGGACAGTCCTGTCCATATTAACACGAATGCAAAGCACAAACCGCAGGGCGTTTCTCTGAAATCTGTAATTGTGTTTGAAAGGACACAAAAGCTGCAGTTGCTGAGCTGCTTCCAGCAACAAATGTATTCCATGGCCTGAAACAGAATCTTATTAATGTGCCGTGTTTTCCTGTGATTGCTTAAATATGCTTATCACACTGGTCTTCTTGCCATGCAAGACCACTGAATTCCTCCTGTTCTGACGTGACAATGTGCAACATCTGATTTCTAACCACAGCCAGACCCCCCAAACACCTGGAGGCAGCCAGGGCAGAAGCTGCTGGTGAACCCAGCAAAGCAAAGAATCAAAGAAATGTGCTGGAGTAATTGGAGGGGAGAGCAGACGCTGCTGGCAATAAAAGCCTGTGTGAAACCCAGCTGAGAAGCCAACTGTGAGACCCACAGGGGCAAACCTCCCTGTGGTAGGACAAAAGAGACCCAGCGAGTGAATAGCGGAAAAATCCATCGCAAGGTGCCCATTATCAGGCAGCAGCCAAGCTGCAAAAAAGGAGCAAATTGGATTTGAGGAGGGAAGGGAAGCAGGCACCCTGCGGACACAATTACAGAGCCAGCTCAGGAATTGCAGGGTGTGTAAATGCAGGAGCAGCAGATGGGAGAGGTCTGAGGATGCACTGGAAGACCTCTCTCCACATGAGCCAAGGAAATGTCCAGCTGCTGCTCCTGTCCCCCCACACTGCCCAGCCCCACCAGCTTCTCTGTCCACAGCCTGGCAGCTCCATCCTCTCAGTTCCTTGGGTTTTCCTTGCAGAAAACACTGCTGGGAATGGAAAACATTCATTTTGAGCTTCAGACATGATAAAAGAGCTTCAGTGCTGTTGGAGGTGCCCAGCTCCAACCTGGGGCTGTTGGAGGTGCCCAGCGGCAGGGCATGAGCCCACCAACACACTGAGATTCTGCTCCCTGTCCAGCTGGGATCCAGCACTACACAGCCTTGCCCTACCCCACCCCTGGAACCTCCCAGGAAAACTTCCCAGCAGCCAGACTGCTCTTGGAAAAGGTGAACCTGGTGCTTGAAAGGCACTGAATCCTTTAATCCCTGCAGCCACTTTAACCCTTGGCCTCCAGAGCCCTGCCGAAGGATCTGAAAGCTTGCTGAAATCCCAGAGTATCACAAGGATCATTGTACATCCTTAAATAAACCTCCTTTCTTTAGCTCTCTCCCTTTGTGAGGATTTATGCTGTGAGAGGCACAGCTGCTCCTGAGGAAATGGCTTGAGGTTCCAAACTCCCTCCTGGTTTTCACTTCTTGCCTCTGGAGGGTTAACAATCCTCGGGAGAGCAGAGCAGCCTGTCTATCCTCTTTGGTAATTGAAATCAATTTCTCTGCCTTATCTGTAGGAAACCTATATAGTCAAGACACTAATCTGCTGGCTCTGGCATCTTTTAAATGAAAACCTATTTTAAAAAGAAAAAGGTCCTTTCTCTGCCTGCTGGTGCTCCTTCGTTCAGCTTCTGAGGGTGGGGACAGACAAAACTCCAGGCCCTAGACTTATTTTAGGAGCTCACATACTGGCCAAGGGGACGTCCAGTGGGAGAAGAATGCCAAGAGCATCTGGAAGAGAGGTTCTCAGCTGGATTTCTCCCTGCTGCAGCTCCTTGGCTTGCCCCCAGGCTCTGTTCCTGACTCCTGTGGACAGCAGGCTACTGCAGAAGGGTCACAAAATCAGGATGCCACAAGCACAGCCACAGGCAGGGATGAAGGAGATAAACCCCACCCCCAGCCTGCTCTGATGGGATCAGTGCCTTCCTCCACAAACCTCGTCAATCTCCAGTTACCCAAAACCAATCCTGCAGAGAAAGAGCAGCCCCAAACCATGTTCTCTCCTAATCCTGGTCATTAGGAGTCCAGCCAAGCCAATAGATTTCTATTTTGCAGTCAATCAGGCTTGAAATCCCAGTGGTTTTGATTGTAATTACACAGATCAAGTAATCAATAGAGAATCACACCTTCCTGAGCCTAAAATAGGGGAATGAGAACCCGGGAGCAGCCTCAGAGCAGGGAATGTGGGACAAAACACAGAACTGATGTGAGGCAGAGGCTGAAAGGACCTGAGTTATTACACAGTCCTCTGTGTACTCCTATCCACTGACCCTTCCCAGACACCCACCCCACTGCTGGCTGCAGAAGGCACCAGCACCATTCTCCAGTGAGAAATGTGCACTTACCAAAAGTGAACAATTTGTAGTTTTCTTCAAACCAAGTGTGCTTTTTGAGCAAGACAATATAATTAAATGAGGCACATTAATACCGTGAGATGAGCATCACTGACCACATTTATGGCAATATTAAAGGAATTCACGGAGAAAAGGGACTTATACCCTATAAATCAAAGCATTTTGGTGCATAAAATTTGGGAACACGAGTCTATGAATTGTAATAGAGCATGACCAAGTCTCATCAGCAGAAGTAAATATTAAGCCCCTGATGACAAACAGACACACACATCCTATCTGAATATTTTTTCAATTTAAAGCAGTTCCCTGATTCTTATTCTCTTAATTGAGGTAATTTGCTTTAAGTGTCCCTCGCAGCTGAGAAATTACAATTGCCCCTTTAATATTCTGGTAATACTAACTGCATTTTTCCCATCTGATGCTAATCCTCATGTTCCTCTGAGGAGGAATCCTCTTTGGGTGAAAAAAGCTTGATAAGAGGCCAACATGCACATCAGAAAATGAAATGTCTGACAGTGATTTGACTGCATAAGGTTAGAGGAGGGAACGGCCGTTTCCCTGGCCTGGCTTCCCCAGCCGGTTATCCATTATGGGAAATTGCCATTATATTCCTTTCAGCTCCCTGAGAAGTCAATAGAACATAATGAAGTTATCACAAGATGCAGCTTCCTGAGCTAATTTGGTGATGGCAATATAAACCAGCTCTGGGTAAAGGTGGGGAAGAGCTTTGTTTGCAGAAGGGAACACGAGAATTGTTGGGGTTATAGAGGACAGGTAGGAGTTTCCTCCATCCTCCTCTCCCTTTTAGACAGACTTTTTAATAAAATGCCAGAAAAGTTTTAGTACTCAATGTCACAGCAATAGGAACCTGAAAGATCAATATAACTCCAAGCTGCTCTTGCCTCTGTCCATTCAATGTGTTAAACAAAAACTTGTTCCATTTCTCCAGGAACTTCCATAAGGTCTTGCAGGAAAGCCCAATACACACATGTTCTTTTTCTCAGCAGAAGTAACACCAAAAGAATAAGAATCACAGGATGGTTTGGGTTGGAAAGGACCTTAAAGCTCGTCTTGTTCCAGCCCCCCTTCCATGGGCAGGGACAGCTTCCACCAGACCAGGGGCTGGATGCTGTGCTCATCACCCAGTTACCCCTCTGAGGTTCAGCTCAGCTGGTTTTCCTCCAACTCTGTGGACAAATGATGCATGAGAGGTCCTGGAAGGGTGCAGGCACAGTGCCTGTCATGCAGCAATTTCTGAGCACTGACAGTCTACAATAATTTGGAAATCCACCTGCACACAGCTCACTGTTTGACAGTGGGAACACTGCTGGTGTTAAAGGCAAACTCCATACTGAACACAGGGTGTATTTCTGACTTCTTGGTGAAAACCCAACCACATTTCAGCAGCAGATCTCCTGCCTCCTGCTCACCTGGGGCCAGGTGAGCCCTCCCAACAACACAGGTCCTGGTTCTATGCAGCTGGAGCTACCACTGCCAAATCCACTCTTTGTAGCCACACAATTTTGGCAGCCATTTACCAACCAAATTTAGGAACCAGAGGTACCTTGGAGCTGCATTAATCAATTTATTCTGTTCCTTGTAGGAATATTTATCCTGTCAACCAGTTTTAGGATTGCAATAGCTCCTCTGTTAATCTGCAGTGTACCAAACTGAGCAGGGGCTCATTGTGGGAAGGAACACTGGGGAAGAATTGCACACGCATTTTGGGGATTATGGCACTGAGGAATATCCCCACAGCTGCTCCTCACTGAATGCACACCCCATTAATTGCTCACTAAAGGAGTGGCTGCAAAACACGCAGGGAGTAACTCTGGCTGCTGGCCTTGGAGACTGAGAGAAAGTGAAAATGAAATTAAATATTTCACTGCAGCCTGGGCAGAGAGTGGCTTCATGGCTGCATCCCCAGGGGATGCTTTCCTGCTGTGGAGGGGGATGCTGGGCACACACTCCCCAGGACTGGCAGGAACAGGGGCACAGCAGAGCCCAGGGAGGATGAGCAGCTGAGCAAGGAGTGGATTAGGACAAAAGTTTTCAGACTGGAAATTTTGACCACAAGCCCTTCTCACTGAGGATCCCTACAGCCTGTGTTATTTAGATTATTACTAAGTTCTGTGTACAAGCACCACTGGGACAGTTTTTTCAGCCTCTTGCTCTTCCAAGTCATCATGGATGGTGGTGTTTAGTTTGGTTTTTGCAAGAAGAATTAACAGAATGAAGGTCAAGAAGCAGCGTGGGCTGACCTGTACAAATCTGGCATTTTTACTCCTGTCTCAAAGCACCATGATAAACCACTCTGAACACAAACCTGCCTGGAAATGAATCACCCAGTGCTCCACAGAGCAGGAAATTGCAAGGGGACACTGTGGGCCCTGGGCATAGAGAACAGTTGTTCTCTCAGCATTTCTACCAATTTTCCTTCCCCCTCAAATTTCGATAGGCCATGTCTAATTATTGACTGACACGTGTTCCCCCTCACACCAGGGTATTATCAGAACACGTCACTTATGTCAGTCCACAGAATTAGCAGCCATAATTGGACCCTTTTAACAAGGTACACAACACATTTTAAATTAAATTGCATTCCATAAATCAGGTTAACCTTTTCAACATTGCTCTAAGAAAATTAATTACTCATATCGAAGCACATGACCTTTTCACAGTGCTTGGGATTAGCTCCCACATTTCTTTTATTTTGCCTTCTCTCTGCTCCTCCCTCCTCTCTCCCCTAGCCCAGACTTCTTTCTTGACTTAAAAGCATCAAAGCCCAAACAGCATTGAGGCTGAGCACCTTGCTTCAGCTCTCCTACCTTCAGCCTAACATAACTTAACTGCTTAATCTCCTCTGCCAAGTGAGCTGCCCCTCTTCCCCCTTCCCCCTCTCCTGGCAGGTGGAACCAGCACTGCCCAGTGCCAAAGCTCAGCTTTGTCATCAGACACTTCACTTGTGCTTCATGTTTGCTCAAAACACCAGGGAACCTTGTTGTGTGAGAATCTCCATTTCCATCTGTCCTGGGTTG
>JBBMKD010000079.1:3580743-3595698 GCA_037834095.1 Argya squamiceps | reverse complement strand
GTACAGGGGCCCTCACCCACTGGATTCCCAGAGGATCAGAGCTACCAGACCTTTCTGTGGGATCACTGCTTCCATCAGCCCACTCAGGTTGTATTCTGACCCTGTCAGTGGTCTTTTGTATTGTTGCATTTATTTTATTTTATCCTTTTTTCTTCTTCCTATTAAATTGTATCTCTGACTTGGAGCTTCTCACTCGTTTTGCTTTCAAACCACTACACCATCATCAGCAACTGGCAGTATTTCTACCTTATTAGCCTCAGAACCATAAATAAAGTGCGGATTAGTGCCAAAAAACTCTGAGGGAAGGGAAAAGGAAAAGTGCTTTGTGTTAAAGTTTGCCAGAATTTCCCACAACATTGGCTTGAGTTCCCGTGGGGTTGGTGCTTCCCATGCTCTCCAGAGCTGCACAGGCAGACAGCAAGACCCCCAGGACTCATAAAAGTGTATTTCCATTTTGAGGGCATCCTCTCTGCCCTGGTTCACGGGTGCCCAGGCTGAGGGAACAGCACCTGGAGAGGGGAGGGGTTCTGTGGGTCCAGCAGCAAGGTAAGAACAAAGCACTCAGGGGCTTTGGTGTTTACATCAGCTGCACTTTGCAGCATGAGCTGCACCTTCCTTGGCTGCATTTGCTGCAGTGAAACTCCTTCCCCCTCTTTGTGCTGCTTTCCACAGGTGAACAAGTCCCAGGTGTTGGTGTCTCTGTCCTGTGGGACCCACAATGGTGGGGATTAGTGTCAAACTCCACACAAATGTGTGACTTATGGAAGATCTGCAGAAGTTAAGAACATCTGTTTGTGCTGTTTCTCCCCTGAAATAGGATAATCTATGTAGTTTTACTATAGACTGTATTTCCCAGCTGCCTTAATTTCTTTAAATTGCTCTGTGAGTTGCTGAAGTCATCATCAGAAATGCTGGAGTCAGCTGGATTTTAAACATTTAAAATGATATAGTACCATTTTCCTTCAGAAAGAATCTTAAAAAATTTAATTATTCTTTTTCTTTTTTCCTATTTCTTTCCTTTTCATTTAATGATGGGGTTGTTGAAACCTCTCATTAAAAGTGCCATAAAATAAAACAGAAAAAAAAAAGCTTAGAGCAGAATCTCAGAATGTGACAAAGTTTTGTTGAAAACATCAGGCATTTGTTGCTGCTGCTTTAGTGCCTTTTCTTTACACAGAAAAGCAAGGAATGAGGAGGAGGGGGGTGATTGAAGGTGGCTCCTGTGTTTTATGCACAAGTTGATGCCTCATAAGCAGCACTGCAGTGTGGTACCTGCTCCTTGGAAACCAGATATATGAATAGATAAACACATTAATAACCCAAGCACAATTAAAACAGCAGTTACAGCCTGGTCGGGCCCATCTGGCCTCAGGGTGAGGGTGGTGAGTTCTCTGAGCATGTGTAGACTCTGAGTGATGCAGGACTAAATCCTGACCCTCTTAAACTTACTGGGAAGAGCTGTGTCTTCAATAATTTCCCAATTAATCAGCCTGAGTTGATCTCAGAGTTGTAAGCTGGAGACAAAGGCAAAACTGAAAGCTCATTTGGAAAGAGGAAACAAACATAGGTTTTCCCCTTGCACTGTGCTTAAACTGTGTTTGTTTTTGTTCCTGTGTACCCAGACACACATTAAAAAGATTGAACATAATAAGTTAATTGTTTGCCTAATCCTTAATGAAGATTGCTATTTCCTCTTCAGAATTGCTGCTTGAAGTAAGATGCATTAAAGCTCCCTTGGAAGCACTGGGGGTGTTGGGAGGAGGTGGAGCTCACGGGGAGTTTTTGTCTTACAGCTCTGAGTCCCCTCCCAGCAGGAGGATCCTGTCACTGCTCTGTTCTTCAAAGGCAGCTTCCCCAAAAGCTGCAAAATTTTTATTCCTGAAAAATGCAGGCAACATTCAAATACAAGTCCCATCAGCTTCAGTGTCCTGCAGCAATTATCCAAGAAGATCACCTTGGGGGTAATTTCTGGGCAAATACCTGTAGTAAATGTTTGCTGGTTGGTTGCAACAGTGAGGAACTCCTGGCGGGGCTGGGGGCTCTTTTCTGTCCCTTGTTTCTGTGAAAAAATTGACTTTTTGAAGTGTTCTGAAGGCCTTTTTCTGTGGCTGGTTCTCCTCTCCATGGCAGTGGTGGCTACCCCCGGCTTCCTGTCATTTATCATTATGATGGTTTTGTTCAAGTGATTTTGCATCAATCCATCCATCCCTGCCCTCCAGTTGTAATTATGCTTTTTGATGCCACTGAATTGCAAAGATCTGGGGGAAAGGCTTCCAACATCTTTGATGGCAAAATGTGAGACATCACTCAGCTGGGCTGGGGCAGTGGCTCCTCCAGCTTGCTCCGAGCATTAAATCAGATATTTTGATGGTGAGTGACAGAGCCATGGAAATGTCTCGTTGCAGATTAACCGAGTCCCTCAAAGTGAGGAGTTAATACTTAAACAAAGGCAGAGCCCTGTCCATAACACCGTGGTGCTGATGGCTGAACAAAGAGTGTGAACTCAAACAACCCAAACCAGCACCAAATCAAACAGAAGCAGATTTGCTTCTAAGAGACGTATTTTGCCCTAAAGTTTCATTTGTTGCATTCCACTTGTTTCAGATGTTGCTCCAGTAGCTTCTTCATTACAGCAAATCAAATAAACAAATGAAAAATTAAAGCTATTGTGATCCAGCCGCTCCCTCGGGGAGGTCTGTGGTTCTTTGCATATTTATGATGCTTTTTGGGCTGTGTGTGGGATGAGAACAGATGGCTGATGGGTTCCACTGACTTACCTGCTCCAGCAAACTGGCAGGTGTCCACACCTTCAGCAAATGAAAACCCACAGAGCAGCTTTGGGAAGAGAAGTACATTGTAGTCACTGAAAGCTGCTTCCAATTGCTTATTGTGGCGCTTTTTTTTTTTTTTTTTTTTGTGGTCTCCTCTGCTGTGCTGTTCATTAGCCCCTCTGGAATTTAAATGGCACATTTTATGGATGAGAGTTAACTTGGTTTGCCAGATAGAATTGCTGCATTGCCAGTGCCTCTGTGCATGAATATAGAGATGTGGACATTGATAGGAATGCAAGTCACTCGAAATGTTCTGACTGCTAGAATATTTCTTTTCCCTCCTTATTTAATTTTGCTGTTTGGAGTGAAAGGAACACATTTAAATAATAAAACTAACCACAATGTGCCTGCTGCTCTATTCAGGGAGCTTTTCTAATTTCAGTCCTTTTCTGCAGAACTGCTATAAATACTCTGACATGAGAATGCCTGAGAAATAGGTCACAACGAAAACTGCTAATATGTACATTTGATAGAAGTCCTTCCAAAGTTGATTTCTTTCAGAGTGTTTCATAAAGCAAATAATGTGAAGATTAGGCTGGAGTTTTCAAGAATACCTGCCTGAGAGTGGGGACCAGATGAACATTCCTCTGCTTCTTCTCATCCCCAGACATGCTCTGAATCCAGATCTCATAAGAGACAGGTAAAACTGCTGCAGGCTGGAGCCCTGTAAGAGTATCAGTACCATGATTATCTTTTCCTAGGGCAGTCTGGGTTTTGAAATGACCATAATTTGGCAGATGCTGCTCCTCCAAGGGCTGGTTATTGGGGTGTCTCCTGAAGGATCCACCCAGGAGAGCTGGAATCCCTGGTGCAGAGGAGTCCTCTTCCCTTAGAGAAAATCCACCTCATCTTTCCTCAAAGGAAGAGCAAACAAAGAAAGCATCAATCTGCTCACTGTCAAGAGTGTGAGCAGCAGTGGGGAGAAGCCCTGCAGCAGCTGAGCTGGCAGTGTGACCCGGGAGGGAGGGAGCAGGGACGTGTTTGTGGCACATCCAGGGAGCAGGGACGTGTTTGTGCCACATCCAACAGAGCAGGCCTGGCACGCAGGGCTGGGGCTGAGCTACCTGGCTGCTGCAGCAGCCTTATCTCTTGTCACAGAGGTGTTCAGTTGTTTTATCAGGTTGTCCCCGTGTGTGTCAGCACGTGGCACCTTCCCCCGGGGGCTGTTGTCACCTCTCTGGGAAGAGCTGCAGGGTCCGACATCACTGGAGAGGCTCCTGAACAAAAATCTTCTGGAAAACAACTGATTTCTGTAAGCAAAGCAAAGCAAAAAAAAGGCATTTAAGTTCTCCCCGCTGAATGTGTGACATAATAAAATTCTAAACTGGCTTTGGCATCAGGATTTTTGGCTGGGACTCTGGAGGTTTTGGCACAGTCAGGCTGGAGCTCCAGAGGAGGGTGGTGGGCACTAACAGGGATCAAAGCCCAGTGTGTTGGCTGCATTTTGGCAAAAGAATTGGAATTTTGAAAATCTCTTTTTAAGCTTTTCTCCCAGGGCCTGGGAGCTGGATCTTTTAAGAGACATGATCCACACTGGGCTCAATCTGATTTATTTTTTTCCCCCACAGCAGTTTGGAGGAACTTCAGATAATCATCAGAATGTGTGGACACTTATTTAAACTGAACAGAACTTTAAGCTGTGGAAAGTTGCTTAGGAAAGCTCTTCTGGGAGGAAGAGTAATCTTAAAAGACAGAATGGAAATATGCATTTTATTTTAAAAAATTCCTTGTGGTCTTCTAAGCATTCTTGATGATAAGGGAATTCATGGGCATGGTTGAACCTGAGTAGAAAATCCAGGCTGAACTTGTGTGTTTCCAGATGATGTATTACACAAAATCAAATTAAGTTTTAGATTCTCATTAAGGTAATCTGTGTATTTTATTTACACTGATATAAATTAACTACTTTGATCTAAGATGGTTAATAAACCAAATATGTCCTGAGGTCTCCCAGAGGGATAACAAGCCTGGTTTGCTTTAGGGCACTTGTATTTAATAAATCTGGAAGCATTGAATAAGAGAGGAAAAGGAAAACATGATGCAAACACAATACACTTAACATTTATTGTGGCAGCATAAATAAATGTTTGGAATGTTGGAGCCTGAATCTGAGGCAGTAACTGGTAAAAGAAACCAGTAGGAAAAAAATGTGACAATGGTAGAATGGAAAATTTCATTCCAGCACTGGAAGCAGTGATGCAACAGTGATTGTTTTTCATGGAGGCTGATCCCCTGGGATGCTGGTGATCTTCCCACCAGGATTAGGGGAGGCTGAAGGGTTCCCAGACTGTCTGTTGGCATTTTCTGGGGGCACTGGGTTCCCCCTCTCTGGCCCTGCTCCTGCTCAGCCCAGGTGTGCAGTGAAGTGCTCTGGCAGCAGAGTGGGCAAAGGCTTTGGTGTTTAATTGCTGCTCTGCTGCTGTTAATTCTTAATATACTGGCTGCAATAAGGGCAAGATGATCTATTCCAGCCAGGCTCCCAATGTTTATCATTAATGGAGAATGAACTGACATAAAAGCTTAAGTATCTCTTTCCCCTCCTGTAGTGAGTAAAAACTTGATTTCCTTAACTAATAGATTGCTGTCAGTGTAACAGGAATGGAGTTTCCAGCCTGTAATTAAAGAAAAAAAATCACTTGCTCCATTTACTTCATATAGCAAGAAAAACCCAACCCCAGAACGCTGAAGAGCTCGTGCTTTGTGTGTGAAAAATCCTGTGTTTTGGAGGCAGGGATGGCATTAACATTCTAATGGTGGCTGCTTAAGTGCAATCAATGTATTGCAGGTGTTCAACAGATCCCGGGGATGGAGCACTCCTTGTCTGGAGGTGGAATTGGCTGCCTGCCTTCTGCTCTCTGGGGGCTGATTCAGTTTGTCTGTTTGCTCATATTTTACAGTAAATTAGAGACCTGTGACCATCATATTAATACTTAGAACAAAAGCCTTTGAGTGCTTTTATCTTTAGAGTAAATTATACTGACTCGAGTTAAGAGACATTTTGAATTTTTCTGATGAAATAGGAATGTCAGCAGAAGGAATGGGCAAGTCTCTTTTGCCATTTTCTCGATATCAAAGGCTGACATCCAACACCAGGCTGGAGCTCAGGAGATGGGCTTGGACAAAGCATCAATGGCTCTTCTGTTGCATCTCTTTGGAGTAAGATACATTTTTTTATA
Organism: Argya squamiceps; assembly: GCA_037834095.1. Lineage (NCBI taxonomy): Eukaryota > Metazoa > Chordata > Aves > Passeriformes > Leiothrichidae > Argya > Argya squamiceps. The sequence goes on along the minus strand of JBBMKD010000079.1, from coordinate 3,589,691 downwards.
TTGTTTTGGTACAGATGAGCTGCAGGAGTGCTCCTGGCTGGGCTTTCCTGAGCTGCTCAGACACCAGCACACAGCTCATGAGAATCCAGGCTGCCCTGAGATGCAAGTCTGGAATCAGCTGGACAAAGCCAGGAAACTGCTGATCCTTCCCTACCTTGGGGCTGCATTTGCTCAGCAGAAATGGTCCCAGCTGGAGTCAAATTTAGTGACCAGAGTGATACTGGGCTGGAGCTGGGGCACATGGATAAATGATTTATACCAGTGACTTGTGGTTGTCTTTTGTAATTTGTCTCCCTTGGGCATTTGTGGCCTTATTTTCAAGGGTGTTGGTCCCTTTATACAACTATCAATGAAACTGAGTTTTAAAGCTAAAATGAAAACCAGACTCTCTCTGGAGATTTTAAAGATGACCATGTGGATTTTGGGGTCTGGTCCAGAGCATGCTGCAGTCAAAGGAGTCCTTCAAGTGACTGAGCTGGGCAGCAAATAGGGGTACAAAAGAACAGAACTTGGCACAGCAGCAGAGAACCCCCAAATGTCTGAACTCACTGTGGGCACTTAACTGAGGACAAAGCTTTTGGTAAACTGGCAGAGCTGGGGTTGATTGTGGGGCAGTGGCACCCCCAGGGAAAGGAGAACAGGCATTTTAGAGAATGAATGTGTTCTTTCCAACCCCATGTCCCTGTGGACCTGGAGAACGAAAGGCAATCTCATTGTAAAATATTCATAGACAGCTGCTCTATAGCATTTATCCCAGTGTTACTTCAGTCTTGAGCTAGTCTATAATTAAAGCATTTATGTTTCAGATGCTTAACAGGGTGTTTTAAAATGTTTAGGTCTTGTAAATGATGTTTATTTATGGTTAGCTAATTAAGCCAGCCGAGTTCAGCTTGGTCTCCAATCCAGTCCAAAAGACAAGCAGTGACATTCCCTGTTTACTTTGGAAGCAGCTGATGCAAAAGGGATCCCCACTCCCTCATTCCATGGGCAGCTCTGGGTGTGGAACTGATGCCTTGGGAAGACTGACCTGAAACAGAGACTGGACAGAGCTGGAGAATAAAGTAAATATTTATTGAAAGGCCTTTAAGGATATGCCTTGGGCAGGACAGGAGCCTGACCTGACAGGAGCTACACCCAAGGTGGACTAAGAATAGTCACAAAATGGCTGACCAGTCATGAGGTCTCACATTTTTATAAATTTTGGTGCATTTGCATATTGGGGTTTAATTGTCCAGTTACATCTTCAGGTTATGAAGTCTCATCCTTCTTGTTCCTCCCTTCAGTCCACCCTTGTTTGTGCTTTGGGGCCTGAAAGCTGTCCTTGGTTTTCAGCAGGAAAAGGATTTGTTTTGTGTCCCTGCTCTGTGCAGAGCTGAGGGACACTGAATGTGACACTGCACCCCTGGGCAGCACAGAGCCTAAAAAATCATGGAAGTTAAAACTTAAGGCATCAATGGCACTGACAATACGGCAAAGGGATGGGTTTTTGTTTGGGTGTCTGAAGATTGTTTATTCAGGGACACAACAGGAACAGTGAAGGGGTCCAGGGACACAGAATAGAACAGACGAAATGGAGTTTGGGTTCTTGCAATGAAAGCCAAAGTTTGCAGCAACACTGCTGCCAGTGATCCTGGTTTGGGGCCACCCCTGCCTTCCACAGGGATGCAGAGAGCCCATCCTTTACTCCCAGCTGCAGGAGCCTGGGGAGAACACAGAACCTGCAGAGCAAACCTGGTGCCAGCACTGGGCTGGGTGCTGCGGGCTCGAGTTCGCTCTCTAAACACAGTCGAGTATTTCTCTAGTGAACAGTTAATTATCTTTCCTCTTTTTGTGAGTGTGAACTCCCAGGCTTTCAGGGCAGGAATTCTGTCTCTGCTGCTGGCTGGATGTTGAGCAGTGCTGGCTGCTGTGCGGTCTCGGTGCTATTGTGATGCAAATACCAATAACACAAGGGAACGAGAAGGTAAAGAGCTGTTGGCACCAGCTGGCAAGCTCGGATGTATTTTGTTTCCACCAGATAATCCTGCGGGGCTGTGATACCCTGTCACTATTTCTAAATTTCTTTTTTTTTTTTAATGCAGTATTACTGTGAGGGGTTGGCCTTTAGCATCCTTAAATCCTTGCTTTTAATCTTTGACTTCTTCTATTCATGTAATTGTTTCCATCCTCTTTCTCCCTGCTGTGAAGTTTTGCTTTCAGAAGAATTCTACCTTAAAAGCAGCAACTAAATGAGGTCCAAAAGTGCATATATGGAAAGAATATCTTGTCTAAAACATTCAAGTTATGGTTCATCAGCCTCTTGGCTGTGTTCAAGAGGATATTAGCAATAGCATGTGTAACCTCCCGTTGCTTTACTACCCGTGTTTTTTTACTTTATGCTTTATCCACCAATGCAAAAGCCTCTGCTCAATGAGATTTGCTGATGGACTGGTCCTATAAAAAAAAATCCTGATGGTGATCAAAGCATAGCTCAGACATTGCCCCGAGGCTGTGATGCCCCTGTGCTCTTTACAGGGGCCAGATGGTTGGTACGTGTGCCAAATGCCACATATAAATTCATGGCATCTCCGTGGTGAACCAGTACATTTTAGTTAGTGTAAATCAAAACACAGCCCCAAATTACTTCTTAACCAAATTGTAACACTTTAATATAACTGCTCCCAGGCCGGCTCGAGTGGGGTTTGCTTTTGTTCATTTCGGGAACCATCTGTGCCTGCAAGCACAGCTCCAGTGCAATAAAAATAACTCCAGAAAGCAGAGTGAACATACAAAGTGGGCTAAATCGGGTTAAATTAGCTTCAATATAAAACCTGGTAGAATTCCTCTCTTCAGTGCTGCCTGAAAGAGAAATGTGTTGCCACCTTGTGCAGTGCTGGGTCATCCAAACCTTGTTCCCTTCCTTCAGGTGAGCAGGGAGGGAGGAGAAGGGCAGGTGAGACTGAGCCACACGGGGTGGTTTCATCTTAGCAATGTCTCTCCCAAGAGCTGCCCTGGTGTAGGACAGACAGACTGACTCCACAGCTCCACAGCACAGACACCATCAGGGTTATTAACCAGGGATATATTCTGCAGTGCTGCATGGGAGAGGGAATTCTGGGAGCAATGTAATTCAGATTGGAGCTGTGATTCAGCTCTTGAAATTCATTGAAGGAGCAGGTCTAAAGCTGAACAATTTTACCTGGATCTATGCAAATTTATGGCATAATATAACATGGAAATATATGTAAATGTTGTCAATTATTGTAAAGCAAAGAAGCACATTGATGGAATATTCCATGAAATGTTTTATACAGCATTTTTTGAATTCCTGAAAAAGAAAACCTGAGAAATAGCAAATGAACTGGAATTGAGTGTGGATGTTCCAATCCCATTACATTGGGACATTTTCTTTGAACTGCTTATTAATCTCACCTTCCGTGCAGGTTTTCAAGAGCTCACTTCTCTCCACTGCTACATTATACCTTTACAAATCAGGAAAATGTCAACTCGTGATTTACTGACAAAGCCGACAACTGACATAATTTATCTCACTTGAGATCAGTTCATCAAACTTGGGAACATCTTGGCTGCTGTAAAATCCAGGCATTTGATACAATCGCGGCTGCTTAAAATGCAAAGGCTAACCTACATTTTTAAAATGCTGTAAAAAGAACAAGAAGTGATGCCAGGATGAAAATTTATGAGGCACGGAGCCGGGATCTGAATTTAGCGTTTGCTGCGTTTGGAGTGTTGTTACTATCTTGTTTGCACAGTTGAAAACGAGTGTTAATGGGTGGATGGAGCGAGAGGGCTCGGCTTTAACATTCGAGTCCAACGCTGGCTCTGACCCGGTGCTTTGCAGGAATTTTAAATGCTCATCCTTGATTTAATATAACATTGTTTGATACCAGTGGCTCCTTGTTAGTGGAGCTCTGATTAGAGCAGCACGTTTCGGCAGTTTGAGCGCTTGCTGCATTCAAATTCAGAGATAAACCTATGAAAACACAGATGAAAGTGGAGGAATATAGTTTAATATCAACTACTCCGATAATATTAAAATGGAATTAGCTTTTGCACCTTCTATCAGAAGGTGTTCTGTTTGACGTGCCAGCGTTGGAAGGTTTTGGGGGGGTGTAAGGTTTGTTTTGGGTGTTTGCACAACGTGCAGGATGTGGTTGAGTGCTCTGACAAACAACAGCTCCTGCAGTTCTCAGCGCCGGGGTAAGAGATTTCCTAGGATATTAAAACACAGAGCTTTAGATTAAAACCTGATAGCCCCTTCCTGTTATCTCCAAGTGCCTCGGTAATGGCCAAGCTATTGGGTACAAATTGGTACAGATTCCTCTGTGGGGACTGAAAGCAAAATAACTGCCGTGGGAGATGAGTTCTGGTGCTGTAAAACAACTTTGGGGAGCACTTTGCTGTTAAATATTCATGACCAAGCCATCAACTGACGTGTCAAGAGCTGTGTTGACACAAAACCTGATCCAAGGGTAAGCCGAGGCTCAGTCTGGATGTTTAGCTCAAACCTTCTGCAGGATTTTGCACCCCAAATGTTTTAGATGCTTCTGATCTCTTTGGCAGCCGGTGCTGAGGCTGGAAGGGGCAGGGCTGGGAGTGTCTGGGGGTTTCTGCAGCTCTGCCCGGTGATGTGTGTCCTGGTGACACGCAGCACTGCCGAGAGAGGCTCTGCAGGTTATGAGGAAAAGCATAACTTGGGTTAACATTTATCTCAACTGTCATCGCTATTTGCAACTCTAAATCTTCCTCATAAATAAGTGCAGAAATCTCTGCTTCAAAGTGAAAAATTCATGCTCCAGTTAAACCTCAATTATATTTCCAAACAATATTTATCAGATTTTCGGATGTGTGCTTAGTGCAGTTCAATTTTGTGCTATCAGTCAGAAGTGGCAGCGCTTGAGGAGAGGGGCTGGGAGGTGTTTTTCAGGTGGGAAATGGAGCGTGCAGAGAGGAGGCAGAGCTGCCAGGGCAGGTGAGAGGGGTCTGTGGCTTGGGTCCACTTTTAATGAAATATCAGTGCATTAAAAAAAAAGGAAAAAAAAAAAAGTCACTCTAATGTTTCTCCCCGCAGAACAGGGAAAGTGGATCTGAATTCTAAAGTCTGCTCCAGAGGCTTGGAATGGGAAGCTGTTGTTTCATTCCATAATTCTGGGGAGGTAAAAACCAAGCACCTCTAATTTCACGACTCTCTGAATTTATTTCACCTAATCTTTCTTTCTACAGCTATTTACCACATTAATTTAGTATAAAACCTGACAAGTGTGCATATGCAGAACTTAAGCTCAGTCCTTAGATACACATTAAGTAAAGATTTAAGGTTTGAAATATAAGATTAATTCAACTCTTGCTTACAGTTGCATTGCAAAATTGTTGATTATCCAGAAACTCGTGTTTCTTGTTCATGTGAATTTGGCCACGTGTAATCCATTCTATGTATAGTGCTAACACTTAACGATCAGAGAAGTAAAACTCTTGAGCTGAATGGGAACGAAGTGTGTGTTTTGAGGCTGCAACATGGGAGTGTTGAACAGATTCTTCTCAAAGTTTTGAGAGGAAACTTGTGGGCTGGAGCTGTGACAGCCTGAATACGTGAGGTGCTGGCTCTCAGCTCGTGTTTTAGGCAGCGGCCCCAGATCCGGTGCCTCCCTAAATGTTCCTACTCCCACTCACCCACCCATTTACACCTGGAGCTGCTTCTTGAAGTCATTTGTGCTTCTTCCATTGATGTACTAAAATTGGGCTGTTCCCTTTGTTCTAAAGGAGCTTATTCTTTGGTCCTGTCCTCAAGGCAGGAATTAAACATTCATTTCAGTGCTGGGCAGAGGGAACTTTGTTTCAAAAGGGATTTGCTTTGGGCATGGGTAAATCTGGCTCTTTGTAGGTTTGTGGGGGCACAAATTACAGCTCCATGAAAGGAGAAATGGTAGGATGTTTCAGAAAGTCTCTGAACATGCAAGGCACATATTGTTGTTTATCTCTGATCTGTGCTTCTGAACAGGGCATTTTATATAGAAAAGGAGGGACTGAGACAAGAGCTGGAAAAAACCACCAGTACCCAGAGACCAGATTCCAAGATTCCCATTTCAGATACATATAAAGAGGGGAGCTATAGCAGTATCATTCAAATGTGACAGCAGTCACTCCAACCTTTGCTATTACGGCACAAAATTACATGTTCTTGCCAGAGAAATAGGAAGGGCTGATAGGGACGACAGCTGGGATTTGCTTTCTTATCTATATTTTACACACATGCTCTTTCATTTCCCTCTTTCTCCCTCTGTTCCAGGATCCAGGCTGGCTCTTAGAGCTGCTGTTAGTTTGCAAACAATGGGACAGCTTTGTATCCTTTGGTTCTCAGCCCTATAGATCCAGGTTGGAAATTAAATTACTTAATTCCTGGGCTTTGTAATTGGTAGCATTAAGAGTGAAGCTCTGCCTGCAATGGGCTGTTTGTCCTGAAATATCTCCAGAGGTCCTTTCCTGAGTTGTGAGTGAGGGATCCAGCTCTGGGGAATCGATGTGTGGTGGATTTGACTTGGCTGTAAGTAAAAGGGAATGCAATCTCAACCTGCACTGCTTCATGGCATCTGGAGAGAAAATGCTGAGCTGAAAATCCTGAGCAGAACAGATTCTGGGAGCTTGCACGACCTTGCTCTGCTGGAGTTAATGGCAGCTATTACTTACTGCTAATAGCTCATCAAAGCTCTTTAAATTATCTACCTCTTGGGAGCATATTATAGATTCTATAAGTTGTAAGATTTGTAGTACGCTCTTGTCTCAGCCTTCCTGCTTCTTTTCTTGATCTCTGCAACATTTGCTCGTGGGTTCACCCACCAGTACCACGGGGAAGTCCATTCCCACATTCCCATTACAGGTTGCAGAGGGATTTCTGCAGTGGGAGACCCCCTGTGCCAGGGCTGTGCAAACTGAGGGGAAAGGTGATCAGCAGTCACTCCTGCGTGGGATTTGCAGCAGTCATACAGGAGAGGGGCGATTCTGAGCCATATGAAATGTAAACCCAAAGCAAGATGAGGGGCTGATTTGATGGATTAATAGGAAAGTTAATTGGCCTTCCCCAGCATAATTATCATTAACAAAACGCAGCTGCTAACCTGCCAGAACCAATCTGTGACGACAGGGTTTGGGGCTTTTTTTAAGGCTGGTTTTTATTCTGCTCATGACTGCTTGGGATAAAGGTACTTTTTTCAGTCTTTCCATTCTCTCCTGCTGGAGCCTGGCGTGGGCTGTTTCAGTGGTGGCTCCTCAGCCAGAGCTGTGGAAGTGGGTGAGCTCCAGCTCTGAGGATGGCCACGAAGTTGGATCCATGCCTGTGGTTAAGGAAACTTGAACTGACAAGCACCGTGGGCTGCCTGTGCGAATGCAGGGAAGTTTTCTGTGCCAAGTCAGTTCCATTAATCTTGGGGCTGTGACATGTCTGTGCTCTTATTGATTTCCCAGCAGGCTGATCATCACCAGTCTCATCACGTTAGGAGCCAATATGGAGAAGGCACAGGGGGGAAATGGGGCTGGTGTGTTTATCTCTAGGGCACAGGAGGATCATAATCAATGCCACTTGGAGACAAAGCCAGATGGGTTGAGATAATTGATGAAAAGTGCCTCTAAGTAGGAGAGGTTCTACATACAGAGAGGGGGAAATGTTTTGTTTTGTTTTGTTTTGTTTTAAGGGCAACAGATATCTGTGTAGCCCTGATAGCCAGAGCTGGTCCAGGGAGGCACTGACCACACCTAGCCAGCCCCACAGGCCAGATGGACACTGAGGCTGGCTTGTCCTGTTGGGAGGGTTCCTCTCCAGGGTGATGGAGGGCTGGACACAGCTGCAAAGGGTAAATAACAAACAAGAGCAGCAAGTCTGTCCCATGGTCTCCACAGACACCACGGACCACCACAGAACCAACCTCAAGTCCCTGCAGCTCTAGCAGGGCTTGTGCAAGGCTCTTGCTATGCCAAAATACACAAACACCCCCCAGAGTCATTCATTTGGTCTCTGAAGTTCTCCTCAAAGTAGTCACAAAATGTATTTTTTCAGGAACTTAATTATTTCTTCTCAATCAATAATGAGCTATCCCAGTCAAGCCCTACATATTAAGTTGTTTTCTTGTTGTTCTTTCAGACAGCTGCTTGGAATTAAAATAGCTCTTAGGCAAATCTTAGAGAAACAATTAAAAGCCTGGTGCTTGGGAGATTTTTGCAATTATGAACTGATCATGGTTTGGTCCTGGAAAGACTTGTGCCTCGGGCATTAGTGGATGGGAGCTGTGTGCAGAGATAAGCAGAGGAATATAATTTTTCTTGATTGTGGTCTGCATGCAAACTTGCAGTTGCTGTTTGTTTATTTAGTATCACTTAATTTATCTCATTGTCTGTTTTGCATATCCTGGAGTGGCTTTTGGCTGGGGGAGTGAGGACTGGGACAGGTCAGTCCTTGGCAGAGCTGCCTCTCTGACCAAGTGTGTTCTGCAGAGGACAAGGCTGATGGTTAACCTTGGCTTTTATCTGCAGAGAAATTACAGCCCAAATATGAAAACTCTTTCCCTTAAGGAGGGTGAGCTGCTCCCCTGAGCTGTAGGTGCAATCCCAGGTGTGCACTGGCCCAGCAGAACCTCAGCCCAGAGGCTGAACTCTGGACCCTTGGCTGCCCCAGAGCCTTGCAGGGAAGGGCAGGAGAGTCAGGCTGTGAGTGCCTGAATGGTGCCCTTGGAATTCTTGTCTCTCTCCAACTATTGTTTAAAAGAAGCAAAGCTTGAACAGCACTACCAAAAATAAAATTATATCCCAAAATATTTGTGTGTGTAGAATCCCAGAAGGGTTTGGGTTGGAAAGGACTTTAAAGCCCATCCTGTTCCATCCCCTGCCATGGGCAGGGACACCTTCCACTGTCCCAGGGTGCCCCAAGCCCTGTCCAAACTGGCCTTGGACACCTCCAGGGA
>JBBMKD010000079.1:3548673-3580643 GCA_037834095.1 Argya squamiceps | reverse complement strand
CAGAAGGGACCTTAAAGCTCATCCCACCACCTGCCATGGGCAGAGACACCTTCCACTGTCCCAGGGTGCCCCAAGCCCTGTCCAACCTGGCCTTGGACACCTCCAGGGATGGAGAAGCCGCAGCTTCTCTGGTCACCCTGTGCCAGGCCTTGCCTCCCTCACAGGGAACAATTTGTTCCCCTCTAACCATGCCCTCTGGCATTGTGAAGGCATTCTCTGTGTCCTGTCATTATATATCTATATATAGAGAGAGATAGCTACATATACATATCTATAGAGATATATATATCTATATATAGATATATATAGATATATATATACACATATTAGTGTATGCATACACATATACACATGTATATTTGACCTCACCTTGCTGATGGGAGCCAGAGACTTGAAATAACAGCACAGGTTCCATTTTCAAAATTAAATTATTGTCTGGGTTTTATAACAATTTATTGTTTCATGTTTCTGGATATCAAAGAGCTTTTTCTACCTACGTAGAGCAGAGGGGGGAAAAAAAATCTAATTTATTTTCTGTAGCTCATAAAAGGAAGCTCCTTTCCCCATGGCAGGACTTCTCCTGTCAGTTAATAAGCTCCTACAGCCAAACCTATTAGGAGCACTTTTAAGTGGTTGCCAGCATGGTTTAATTTGCAGCACCCCAGTGTCTGTTCCCTCCCTCTGACAACTTTCAAGTTGACACAATTGTTAAACCTTTAAGCTGCAAATAATTACAGTTAGTGTCTGATCAGGGACACGTTTATACATCATCAATATCAAAAGTCTGTCCCATGGGGAGCGGCTGAGGGAGCTGGGAAAGGGGCTCAGCCTGGAGAAAAGGAGGCTCAGGTGGGACCCCCTGGTCCTTCACACCTCCCTGACAGGAGGAGACAGCTGAGGGGGTCAGGCTCTGCTGCCACTGATACCTTAGGATTTCAGCTTTTATATTCTTCATATATTTATAATCCTGCAATTCTTCCGTGTGTAACTCCAAACTCCACACACAGTGTGAGCTGCTGCTTCCCCATTTTGGTCAGACACAACAATTCCTCTCCAGACCTGGGGATCAAGGACACCTCACTGCCTCAGGCCCTGAGAGATGGAGACAAAAGTGAGTTGGGGGCAGCAAACTTGGGGTAAATGACTTCATTACCTGAAGCTGTAATTGGAAGATGAACCCCCAATCTGGAAATGGACCAAACTTATAAAAGTGTGAAAACTTGTGACCATTATCCATTTTGGGTGTAGTCCCTGGGGGGGTTTGTCTGCCCTAAATGTACCTGAAGACCTTCAATAAATAGAACTGCTTTTTATTCCCTTAATTTTGTCTGCCCTCTGTTTTTAGGTAGTCTCAAAAAAGCATCACCAGGGAACAGGGACAGGAGGAGCGGGAACAGCCTCAGGCTGGGCCAGGGGAGGGTCAGGCTGGACATCAGCAGGAATTTCCCCATGGAAAGGCTGGTCAGACAGTGGAACTGCCCAGGGAGGTTTGGAGTCCCCATCCCTGGAGGTGCCCAAGGAACACCTGGATGTGGCATTCAGTGCTCTGGGCTGGAGATCAGGCTTGGTTGGACTTGATGCTCTTGGAGGGCTTTTCCAACCTTAATCATTCTGTGATTTTCTGCACCTTGGAGAGAAATAACACTGTAAATTCTGTCATCCCTATCCAGTGTCAAAGCTTATGAGAGAGAGCTCTGTAATTAATGTATTTCTTTCCCAGATGTATTTCTTTTCTTTCCCTTTTTATAAAAGAATGTCGTTCCCAAGGTGGGCACAGCAAAAGTGGGCTTATAACGTGTCATTAGAAGCTTTAGACCTTGTGCCTTGCAGGGTGTTATTACTGTTCAGTGTGGGAGAACAGATGCTATTTTACTGGAAAAGCAAAACTGCATTAAATTGACAGCACTTTAATTTTTCATGGTAGTAGCAAGAATTCTTATTTCCTATTTGATTTGCATTTTTATTACTGAGAAGCACAGTGACTGAGCTACCTGGTGGTTTTGTCAGTGCTGCTCATCTAGTCAGGCTCTGACCATCCAAGTAGCAGCTGGACTATGAATATGTATCATTTATTCATATGACAAACTTTTGGTCCAGGATGCTGAATAGATGGAGGCTTCCTGCAGTTAGTGACCTGGAGAGCAGAGGGCAAAATGAAGTGTTTTGAAGTGGAACACTCCATCAAAGCATTCATTGTCACCTAGAAGTGATTCTTCTGCTGTTGACATTCTTGCCCAGACCATTATTTTCTGATTTGGAGCCGTGTTTGGGCTGTGTTTGAGCTACAGGCTTGTGCTGGGTTATTGAAATCAAAGATGCTGCATTGAAAACCACCAAGATTCTGATGTTTTTCTGGCATTCTCCAGCCAGGTGTCCTGGTAGGCTTCAGAAAACTCGGGGATTTTACTTTTCATTTTTAGATTTAGCTTACATTGAAAGTTACTAAGGTATCTGATGCTCTCTGACCCCCTTCCTACAGAGGGACATAATGCTGATTTATATATGAAGGTCAAGGGTATTGCTATTGCTCAGTCTAAAAAAGATTGACTGGAATGTTCTTCAAATGTGCAAAAAACAAACCCAAACAAACGCAGAAAACTCCTCAAATTATAGAGGAGGGAAATTTTGTTGTGTGTTCTAGGCTGGGCTAGAAGAAATGGTTTTAAATAGCAAAGAATGGAGGCTTAATTAATCTTCTGAAAAAGCTTTCCACTGATGAACCAAGTGAAGCATGGGCTTGTCATGGCTGAGGAGAACAGGGTGTCTGACTCTGGGGGCTCTTTAAGAAAGTTGAACAGGGATTTGCTTGAAATTCTTCCCTGTGAGGGTAGGTATTCTTTCCTACATGGATATGTATAGCTGTGCAGTTATTTATAGACAAAATGTCTGTCCTCTTGTGAAATTGTGACAGGAGCCAGTAAAAATAGAAAAACTTGTGATGCTTCAGGGCTGCGTCAAGGAAAAAGTCTGGAAAACGAGTGTGATCCCTCACTTGGGCGAGCACCATCTGGAAAGGGTCAGTCCCACTTCTCCTGGCGTCTCTGAGTCCAGGATGATCCTCAGGGAGCCCCACTGGGGCACTGCTGACTGCTTTCAGTGGAGGGGAAGGTGGGTGAGCTGCAGCAGCCTGTGGTGTGCAGGAGTTCAGAGTAAATAATTGAACTGTCTCATGGCCTTAAACTTCATGAACCTGCGAAGGATTCAATCTGCTGCTGATGGGAGCACCAGTGCTCTGGAGATGTTTATCCCTGAGCCTGGAGGGTGCCCAGGCAGTTCCAGCCCCTTGGTCTCTTTGCTACAATTATTTATATTTATAAAAAGAGTGAAGTGCCTGCAGCACTTTGCCTACAATGGTAATAAACACTCCTCAACAATGCAAAAGACTTTCTTTTGATAAGATCATTTTAAAAGGTAACTGCTTATGATAATACAATTTATTCGTAATGGCTTGAGGGCAAGCTAGGATGGAAATGAAGCATGTCTTCCATTAGAACCATACAGAAACAAACTAATAGGCTGCAGAGAGAACCATTTGTAATGTTACTATAATTCACATGATTCATTAAACTGAAATGGAAAATGATGGCATTTCCCCCTGAAAAAAAATCCGTATGGAATTACATGCTGAGATCACTTAGCTGAACTATTTTATTGACTAAGCATCTTGTTGTGCTGATGTGGAGATTATAGAGGCCTGCAGCCATTCATTTTTCTGATTTCTAAAATTAGAACTCCTTTCTCTTATGGGGTTGTTGGGATGTGTTTCCCCTCTGATTGTAGCTGCTGGCCATGGCAGGGGCTGCTCTTGGGGCATTTCCTGGCAGTGGGAATTACAGGATCCTTGGAAATGTGCTGCTGGTGCTCACTCTCCCAGGTCACTGTGGGGAAGTGAAGGATTGAAGGGCTGTGAGGCAGTAAAAGGCACAGAAGTGATGGGTTTTAGCAGCTAGAGATAAAAACACAGTTGCTTTCCAGGTGATTCATGTCTTTGGGATCTGGAGAAGTTTCTCTTGACACACACACTCAGCCCTCCCTAGAATGTCACCCGTGATTAATGTCAGCAAACACGCTGTGCCATTTAAAGGATTTTTGGAAAACAGCACATTGAGCAGGTTTTAATGCTGATTTTTTGACAGCCTTCACGTTTGGCCCTGACATCCTGCAGAGTAGACTCTGTCTACTCTGGCCATTTGTCAGAAGGATCACAGGACAGAGAAAGAATATTTTAAATGAGCTCAGGATGACCTCAGAGTGGATTAATGTGTTTGGGAGGACTGATCAACCTGACAATCTCACATTCATCAGTGTGAAATCAATCTGAAAGGTACAATGGATTGTATCTACTTAACTGTTGATAGAGGATGCCAGAACTGACAGAATAACCTGGCACTTGCTATTTATTGTGTAGGGATGCAGAATACTTGCCTGTATACATAAACATCTCTCTTTTGCAACACGTTGCATGGCAAGAAAAACTAATGGCAGTCTGGGATAACTGGGCATTTTCTGACAGACTCACACATCTCTTCATTTATCTGTAATCCCAGTGAATTCCCATATCATGCAGCAAAGGAAAGCAGGAGCTGCAGTGATGGAATGTAACTCTTGTGCGAGTGTCATTTACATTTTGCTTTATTAGACAAAAGTCAAGTAATTAATCAGTTGATTGCTTAATTCAAAATTCAGTCGATTGCAATTGAGGCTTCATCACTCTGCTTTCCACATGATGAGATCTGGTTGATAAATTTGATTCTGTTTTGGTTGCCTGGCTCTAAATAAAGCGAGTTTGGGTACAGGCAAGCCAGAGGCTTCAGGTTTTGTGCGTGAGTAGAAATTGAAAAATTGGGCTGTGACCGACATTCCACAGGGAGGTTTTCAGACAACCCAGTTGGATTTCAGAAAGTGCACTCAGGGTTGTGTTTTCAGAAATGCTGAGCTGATGCTGGAGAGAGGGAATCTCATCAATCCATATAAATATCTCCAAGGGGTGCCAAGAGGGTGGTGCCAGACTCTTTTCAGTGGTGCCAGTGACAGGATGAGGAGCAGTGGCCATAAATGAAAACACAACATTTCCTCTCAACATAAGGAAGAACTTCTTTCCATGGAGTGTGGCTGAGCACTGGAACAGGTGTCCAGAGGACATGGAGTCTCCCTTTCCAGAGACATCCCAACCCCACCTGGACGCCTGCTGTGATGGTGTCTTGGCAGGGGATTGGATTGGATGATCTCCAGGAGTTCCTTCCAACCCCCACTGTCCTGTGATTGCGTTTGCTCCACTTCTTTCAGCTCAGTTTGGGTGCATTTACCTCTGGAAGGTCACATCGTGTCTTTCCATGTGGGTAAAGCTTTCCTGCTCTAGACAACACCCACACATTATAAAATACACCTGAGCCCCTGTTCAGTCCCACAGGGAGGAATCAGGGCTCTCATCCAGAGCTGCTTCTGGGCAGGACAATTTCTGCCTTTGTGCCAATGCCCAGAGGTGCAGGGCTTCATGCTGCAGTGAAGGAGAGCACTGGGAGCAAGTGGGTGCAGGCAGAGAGGTGAGTATGAGGGAAGGGCTGTGAATTCCATGGATGTGCCTGGTCCCTCTCCAACAGTAACTTGGCCATCAGTGCCTCTGAGCAGTCCTGAAGCAAGAGCAATACAGAAGAGACCTAAATTCCTGCTTTTAGAGTAAATTGAAGTATGAGTACAGAGAACAACCCAATGTGTGGCTTTGGAGATGCTCACTTCCCCGTGAAGAATATGCATTCAGTGGTCTCCTACCTGCAAAGTCATAAATCTGCACTCCAGCCTGGATTCCCCCTGTAAGCTCGAGCAGAAGCTGTCATTTCCTATTGTCTAAACAATTTACAGCTGCCTTAAAAGGGTGTCTCAGCAATCTTGACATCTCGACTTGATCATAAATTCAGAGCTATTGTTGAAGGAAATGCTTTTTTCCCTTTAGATAAGCACGCCAGTGGAAATCTCCCCAGCCTGAGCTGCAGGAGGGTGGCTGTGTCTGCCTGTGTGCCCCTTCCCTGGGCTCTGCAGTACCAGCCAGGGTTGTCCCCTCCCCAGGGCCAGGGGCAGCTACAGGAATGCTGCTCTACCAGCAACTATTTCATTATCAGCTTGTATTGCTTTAAGAAACTCTCCACAGTGGAATTGTAATCGGGTAAACCTGGGGCCCATGAAATGAGATTTTCAGTTCTGTGAGTTAGCAATAGGTGTGATACATTAAAGCAGATTTACTCCCCACGTGAGGGAGACTTTTATGAGAAATCTGATAAATTAAGCACAGAGATTTCTGGTACAGAGCTCAGCTTGCCTGCTGACCCACTACCCTCGTTTGGCTTTTTCATCTGCTTGCTGTGTTTGAGGGAGTGCTCCACAAATAAAATTAGCCATAACGTTACTGATACTTTTCTGCAGTGGCAAGGCCAGGGAATTTATTCTTGAAGATGTGTGAGGTTGTAAGAAGGTGAAACTGCAAGGATGTGTTCCCAGTGTTCATTCCAGGAATAAAAATGGGGGTCTGGAGCATCCTGCTGACACCAGGAACATCTGCTGAGGCTGCTTGGCACTGGTAGAGTAATTCATCCTGGATCCCTGGTGCTTGCACAGCCCTGGCCCTGCTTCCCAGGAGGCAGCCTGTGCAGAGGCAGGAAAGGTGCCAGGTGTGCCAGAACTGTGAGCTGTGGTGCAAGGAGCAGGTGTGACCTTGCCCTGATGCTGCTGTGGGTGTTCTGGTGCAGTGCCAGCCCCTGTGTGGGTTTGTCCCCACTGCCAGCCCCATCCTCTGGTCCTGTGGGGACAGCTGATGCCTTTTGTGGCTACCTAAAAACAGACACCAGGCAAAATTAAAGGAATAAAAAGCAGTTTTATTTATTGAAGGTCGTCAGGTACATTTAGGGCAGACAAACCCCCCCAGAGGCTACACCCAAAATGGATAATGGTCACAGGTTTTCACACTTTTATAATTTTGGTCCATTTGCAGATTGGGGGTTCATCTTCCAATTACAGTTTCAGGTAATGAAGTCATCTACCCCAAGTTTGCTCCCCCCAACTCACTTTTGTTCCCATTTCTCAGGGCCTGAGGCAGTGAGGTGTCCTTGATTGCCAGGCCTGGAGAGGAATTGTTGTGTCTGACCAAAATGGGGAAGCAGCAGCTCACACTGTGTGTGGAGTTTAGAGTTACACACTGAAGAATTGCAGGATTACAAATATATGAAGAATATAAAAGGTAAAATCCTAAGGCATCACAGCCAGGTACACTTGGCACCAGGACTGGCACAATGGGGCAGCAGAGAGTGCAAAGGGCTGGAAACATCAGTGACTTTCTGCTCATCTTCCTAAAAACCCCTGGGCTTTCTGTATTTTCATCGTTTTGGTTTTCTTCTTTTCCTTGCTGTTATTACAAATTTTTCTTCTTCGTTACAGATTTTCTCTCTCTCTCTTAGCCTTCCTGGGCCCTTGTGCCCTTTGCCAGGTTTCTCCTGCTGTGGTGCAGATGGGGGTCAGGGGTGTTCAGTGTCCAACAGCCGGGGTCAGGCCAAGGCCATCTCAGCTGTGGTGCTGCTGATCTCTGCTGTGACACCATCAATACAGCGCCAGTGTTTACCTGTCAGCCTGCAAGCACCTGAAATAAAGGGTCAGGAAGAATAAAGTGGCTGTTTTGTGCTCTCTGTGCTGACATGTGCCTTGCAGGAAGGTGGTGTCCTGTGGCACTGGCACGGCAGAGCTTTGGTGTGGAATTGCTCCGTGCAGGGGGAACCTGGCAGGAATCCCCAGCTGCACTGGGCTCCATACAGCTGAAAACCATGTTTCTTACACAGACAATAACCTACATAGAAATTCTATTCCTATCAGGGGCTTTCACAGCCCTTGGGGTGAGATTCACAGGTGGTGTGGCAGGAAATGCAGAAGGAAACGGGATGGTGCAATATCAACCACAGTGACAAGTGTCACTGGAGAGAGCTGGCAAGCGTGTGACAGTGGGAAATTATGGAGGCAGCAGGTCATGGAGAATCCTTGCAACCACTTCTGTGTGATTCCAGAGGGAGAAATGACCCTTTCTGTGTGTCTGTGAGCTGGGTACATGGGTACCTGTAATTACCCTGTGCAGGTGGGGGTGTGGCACTGACCCTCACAGCTGGGAGTGTTTGTGCTCACTGCACACAGACCACTCCAGCTACATTCATTTATTCAAAGTTTTTAATAAGATGTAATTGGGAAGGACTTATACAAGATCTGCATGTGGATCTGACATTTAAGGATATGATTAACTGAAAGCTGCTGAGGTCATTGCTTGACTAAATTGGCTTAATGAATGTTGATTACACTGTACAAGTTAATTTAATTTAGTGAGATTTTTATCTTCTGGATTGGGTATCACCTTCTGTTCAGTTATTGATTGAAATATGGGAGGATGCCAGATCTGGTTCTGTCTGAGTTGATAGGTCACTGCAGCCCTGGCTGCTCAGCATGCCTAGGAGCATGGGCTGCGTGTTGTTCTCAGAATCTATCTTCCAGGAGACAGCCTTTTTCTCTCCACTGATGGCAAAAATTCCTCCAGGACAAGGAAAGGCTGATGCAATGTTCAGCTTCTCACAGGAGCTGCCCACGTAGACGTTTTTGGGCTGTGGTTCGTGAGTGTGTCACTGCTGTGCTGCTGCCTTTGGACAGCTGTGAGAACAGTGTGGCCAGAGCTGCCTCTGCTCATACAAGTTTTCTGGCTCGTGGGTGGGAATCTGTCTGTAGGAGGGAGTGAAGAGAACAAAGTCACCTCCTCAAAAAGGCTGCAGAAAACTTAAGTCATGAGGAGCCTAATTTGTCTGAGTCTTGTGAGAGGCTGGGAGTGCTGTCCTGGCCAGAGTTTCAGGGTGGTGAGGCTGGAGCTTTGCTGGCTGACACGTGTCTCTGTGGTGTTTTGGGGAGGAGGGGTGGGAGAGGAGACTTCTTTCCCTCCATCCCTTTGCATTCCCATGTTTCTAGAATAGGAGTTCTGTCTCTCCACCCTGGGATGGCAAAGGAGCCCAGAGAGCCCAGGGTGTCTGGGCTGTGACACTGCCAAGGAGCCCCTGCCCACGGCACAGGCTGAGTGCATGGGGAGATGTGCTGCTGCCTTTGGAGAGAGCAGCTCCTGAGGGAGCCCTGCTCCATATGGAATGTCTCAGTGGCATATGCCGTTAATCCTGTGTGCTGAATTATTCAGTGCTTCAGAATAATGAATCACTGAACAAAGCCTGGCTGTGCAGCTCCACAGGCCTCGGCTGCCTGGTGCAGCAATCCTGGCCAGTGCTCCTGGTGGGAGCTCTGCAGCTCAGGGTGTGACTTTTCTGGAGCTGTGATCCCAGGGAACCATCTTTTGGGCCACTGCTTGTGGCTGCTAGAGCAGCACCTTCCAGCTGGCTGCCCAGGAAAGCTCAGTGGAGCAGCTCTGGCTCAGGCTGCTCCTCTCTGCAATGTAGATCTGCTAGAAGGTTGTTTGGTTGGAAAAACCATCCAAGATTGAGTCCAGCCATTCCCCCTGCACTGCCAAGGCCACCACTAACACACGTCCCCAAGTGCCACATTTATATATCATAAATCACTCAAGGGATGTGGACTCTACCACTGCCCTGGGCAATCTATGGCAGGGCTTAACAATCCTTTTGGTGAAGAAATTGTCCCCAGTATCCAACTTGAACTTCTGATGGTGCTGCTTGGGGCCGTTTGCTCATGTCCTGTCCCTTGTCCCCTGGCACCAGAGCCCAACTCCCCCCTGGCTGCCCTGTCCTGTCAGGGAGTTGTGCAGAGCCACAAGGTCCCCCCTGAGCCTCCTTTTCTCCAGGCTGAGCCTCTCAAGCTCTGCCCATGTTTTCAGAGTGTTTTACTCTATGTCACTATTGTCATTCTTGTGATCTTTTATGATTCCTATAGTTCCACTGCTCATGAACTCAATTTGGAATTCCTGCCCACACCCCAGCTCTGGTGTCACAGGCATGGAACCTCACCACAAATCTTTCTGAGGCTCAAAAGATGGATAAGGAGGGCAGGCAGCCCCTGCTGCAGGGTCCCCTGCTCGTCCCCTGCCTCTAACCAGGCTGTCCCTGGGCAGGCATGTCTGGGACAAGCAGGGGCAGAGCTGAACTGTGCTGGGCTCTGCAGAGCACAGCTGCAGCTCAACCCAGACACATTTCCATACAAACAGTCTTTCCCTGGCAGCCTCCTGACCAGGCTCCGTGCTGCTGCTGGGGAAGATTATTCTGGATGTGTAAAAACTATAATCTGGATACCTCGAGGGGGGGAAAACTGCCACCCACTTGTCCTCAAATCACAGCCTCGGTGGGGCTGCTGACAGCTGAACCCCCAGGGGGGTTCATTCCTTCACATTCCTCTGTCCCTTGTCCTTGATTCTGCTGCTGACAGCCCTGGAGTGGTTAATATTTGTGATCAGAATTCCTTTGCTCACTTGCAGCAGGTCAGAGCTGTGCTCCAGGACAGGCTGGTCATTGGTGGTGCTGCTGGTTCTGCTTTCCCCACACGTGACCCACGGAGCTGAAGGGAAATGCTCGGGGCGAGGATTAAATTTAGATTTTTATCCAAGTGAAAACTTTGTCATCTCAGCAGATGTTATGTGCTCCAAAGCAGTAAAATCGCTGTTATTCATGGGAGAGAAGAGGAAAATGGATCTTCTAATCTCTGTTCAGAGCTGAGCAATACACTTTGTCTTCAGTTAATATCAGGCTACCTTTCCAAGCAAAAGCAAAACCAAGTTGAATTTGGCTAAAAGCTGACCTCAAAAGTGTGGGCTGCATTAAAGGTCAAACTGTTTTTTGCTTTGCTTGAAAAATTATTTATAATGCGTAATTTTGGCATTTTCATAACAAGATTTCTCATTTCAGAAATGTGTATATTTTGATAGTACTGCATTTTTCCTTTTAATTTCAGTGGCATTTAAAAATTAATGTTTAAAAAAAATACAGTTCTGCTTAATATCTTTCCAAGTTGTTTTGCAAGTTGTTTAGCTCCGCTCTCCAGAGCATTCAGTGGTTATGAACTGGTATCAATTGCTAAACATTAGATTGCTCAGTGTAAAAAATGTTGGAGCCCTCTGGGGTGCTTGAGACAAAATGTGAACAACACTTAAAAATGCTTAAAGACCAACCATCCTGGAACTTCTTGAGATGATGCTCTGATATTGTCTGACTTCTGCACTGGTAGGTCTCATCACCCACCACAATCCTTGACCCTGCAGTCATGGGCTGTGTATGAAACGGAGAGAAAAAAACCCCAGAGAATGTAGGGCTACAATTGATAATAAATTCCAAAATAAGTTAAAGTCCCAGAGCAACCCATTTAATGAGCAACTGAGCTGAAAGACACTACAGTGGAATTGCTGACGTTCTGATGTTGTTCCCACAGAGCCCATTAAACCTCTTTATGTAACATTGCTGCAGCCACACATTGCTGAAGATTTCCTCATTGTGCATTTCGCTCGACGGTTTCACGTATTTTAATAATTCTCCTTTTTGTCCTTTCAATTTAAAAAGGGGGAAAATCACAGTTCCGCAGCTTAATAAGGGGCAAGTGAAATGTCTCATTTCTTTTGAAGGCAAGTTCTGGTGTTTCAGGTTTTAGCAGTGCAATTCCACCCTGGAAAATAAAAAGCAGTGTTTGTTGCCAGTCCTGAGAACCTGAGCAATAAGCAAACTGTCAAAAGGAAAATATTCAGCACAGCATTCCACAGCAAGCCTATAAAAGTTGCCACAGCCTGTTTATTGAAAGGAATGGGTTTAGCTTTGCACTGTTGCATGGGAAAGTGGTGGCCATGGCTCTTTGGCAGAGATTTGGAATGGGAAATCAAAGGCCATGTCCCCTTAGGAGGGGTTTTGGATGGAAAGCTGATGGCTGTGGCTCTTTGGGTGGGATTTTGAGAGGCACAATTACACCAGCCTGGAATTACTGTGTGCTGCCCCCCAGAAGGCTGGAGGGGGAGTGGATGCTGTGTGGGTGCTCTGCTGCCTTCGAGCACCCCAATAACACGTCTGTGCTGCTGCTGGAGGTGGGGACGAGGGGACTGGTGCACAGTTTCTTAATCACTCTCTGACAAACACTGTTAAGCCTCATTAATGCAAATTACCAGATGATCTATTTTTGCAGAGCCTCAGTCCCATCACTTGAACTCACACTACACAGCAACTTTGGAAAAATCAATTTTTAGTCCTTACTACAAATTGATTTATGGCTTTTTGTGCTTGGAGCTGCTGGGGCCTGGAGCCCTGATCAGCCAGGCTGCACGTTCCCCTGCGTGCCACCATGGGGCAGAGGGGAAACACTGACATGGGGGAAGAGTCTCAAAAAGAAAAATTAGCCTTGAGATTTCTTTCTGAAAGGGTGTGTAAAATCTTACAGAACCACAGGGTTGGAAAAGCCCTCTAAGGCCATCCAGTCCAACTGTTCCCCCAGCACTACCAAGGCCAAAATTGGCCTATGTTCCCAAGTGCCACATCCACATGGATTTTAATTCCCCCCAGGGATGGGGACTCCACCACTGCCCTGGGCAGCTGTGCCAGGGCTGGACAGTCCTTTGGATGAAGGAATGTTTCCAAATGTCCAGATGTGCAAATAGAAGGTAAGGATTTGTGGTGGTCATGTCTGAGTACTCTGCAATCCTTTCCTTCAAGTGTTAGAGTAAAAATGGTCACATTAGTGACTTGTTTGGTAACATCCCTGCTGCCTTGTGGTTATCTGGGTGACAAGAATCCTGCACTGGAGGTTGGAAATCACAGTCACTTCACTTGAAGGTGGTGTGGTCTCTTGGGCTCTGACCAAGTAATTATGTTTCAAACTTGAAATGAAATGTCTTCCTTGAAATGAGAATTTAAATGAATTAGCTGCATCTCTTGGCAGGCATTGCTTTAATTTAAACTCCAGGTATAGTCCTGGCTTGGCACACAGAGCTTAATTGCAGTCACTTTTAACAAAAAACAAAAACAAGGGGAGGGCAGAGCTGGGGTTTGAAGTTTTCTACAACTCTTGAAATTGCTCTGTAATTAATTAACCCTGACCTAATGAAGGATGTTCACTTGATCCCACAGTTGAGTCAATATTTGCCACTCAAATCTGAGCCATCAGGGCAGGGCTGAGGGAGCACCAAGGTGGGGTTTGGTCACAAGTTGGACTCAATGATCTTGGAGGTCTTTTCCAACCTGGCTGATTCTGAGAGGCTGCAGAACTTGCTGCTGTGGGGGAGGCTGTCCTGGTGCTGTTTTTGGGGGTGTAAGAGTTGGCATTTCCCCCAGGGAGAGGTGGCAGGAGGCCTGGGATGGCAGCAGCCTTGAGCAGGATGGCTGGGTGGGATCTGGGAATGGCTGTCTCTGTGATGGGGCAGGGTGGAGTGACTGGGATAGTGGGAGCATAAAAATAAGTGCCTTGGAATATTGGAAAAGTTTTTAAACGTACTGTACCCCTAAAAGAGAGGGAAGATTACACCCCTAACAACAAGAACAAGAACAATTTCATTTTCCTGCTCCTAACGTGAAATTGTTGGGGGAACACCACGGAGCTTCCCAAAGAGAACTCTTAGCTAATCATGAAATCATTTGTTGATACACCTCCTAATTTTGCGTCTGGCATTTGTTTAGCAGCCTAAAATGTTTTTGTCACGTCCTGGGAGCCACCTGATTATCTCTGTTATTTGTCCCATTAGCGCCGTTGATCACATGTCGGCGTTGGCGGCGCGTGGCTCGGAGCACGGGCTGGTGTGGAGGCAGATGTGTTTCACAGGCCCGAGGATGAGCTGGAGCTGGCAAAACAGGGAGTGATTTAATGAAGTTTTGATACAGCTCATCAGATACCGAAATGGGAAGATGCAATATTAATTTAGAAACGCATTATCATTTCAATTGTAGTCGTTCAGAAGAGTATTAATAACAGGGGAGCTTGTGGCGGTTTGGGAAGATGATGTATTATTCTAAAGGCAAAAATATTCTTCAGAATTATGTTTCATTTGACACCTAAACATCTAGCATATTCCTATTATCATTGTGTAATCAATTTTTTTTTTGCTGTGTCTTCCGTGCTTACAAACATAATCACTGGAGGCACTTCAGGCGCTGCACGGGAGGTTCTGGAGGGGGGAGGCAGGATGAGCTTAAAACACCAGGCTGACAACTTCTGTCTTTTAATCCTCAATTCTTCTGTGGATTTAAATGACTTGAAATACTTTTTGACAGCAGGAAGTCCTTTTGCTGTCACAAGCAAAAGAAAGAAAGATGCAAATGTCATCTGAAACTTGTTCCATCTGTGTCAGATCAGGCCATGTCCCACGGGAGGGGCTGACCACCTCTGAAAGCTTTGATCCTTCCTACATGGGACATGATGGATCCTGGGATGAATGAGGGGTGTCCCAGTCTGCTGAAACAGACTTGGCTTAACTGGAGCAGCATCCCTGGTGATGACAAATGTAGAAAACATATCCTGATTTTTGGACAAAACTAAATTAACTGTTCCTTGGTAATCTATGAAACCATCCTCCTTTTTACTGTGACACTTGTTCAGGGAATAGCCCCACTGTAAGTGCCCACCCTGAAGTCCTCATGGAACCAAAGACCTTGAGGATCATTGAGTCCAGCCATGAATTGTGCACTGCAAATGGTGAGCTCAGCCTCTGAAGAACAGTCAGGAGGAGCTGGCAGGAAGAGATGTGATTTCTCATTAAAAATCTGGTTGGGGATGTCCCTCCTGCTATGCCTGCCCCTGTGGCATGTCCCTGCTCCTCAGCTTTCTGAGATGAGATAAAAATCAATGTTTTGGAGGATACTTAGCTGGCTTGAACTTTGCATTGTACTGTTGAAGCATGGCAACATTTAAATGGCTCCTCACTGTCATAAGTAGGAGTCCTGCCATCCTGCATTTGAATAATTCAGATCCTCCTGTGATGTGAGGATGTGACCAAGGCCATCAGTGTCATCTGTTCCTGCTCCCTCTTGGACCCATCCCAGTTGGGCAGCTCTGGAGCCTGTAAGAATCTGGGATTCCCTCTATGGCTCAGGGTGTAATCAAGGCCTATTCACATCCTGATGGTGCTTTGGGAAAATGGGCAGGTTCTCTCCAAAAACTCTGCTGATGGCTTGGGTGAGCTCCAGCCTGAACAACCACTTAATTACCACAGTCTCCTGGCACTGGTGTGCAAGCAAATTGCCATCTAACTGCAGAACAAAGCAATATTTAGTGTTTAATCATAGTCACAACCATTTAATCTGTGAATTCTTGAAATCCTCAAACGAGCTGTCTGCAAGACAGCTCCTTCCTAAAGCTTCACAGTGAATTCCAGCCTGCTGCCTTCCTGTCCAGGGGCTTGGGGCAGTTGTCCAGCAGTCACACCAGCTCTCCACAGCAGCCACACCATCCTTGGGCACGCAAGGCTTCTCAAAGGGCTGATCTCACACCAGATGTCATCTTCTGTTTCCAGCTGGTCCTGAAGATGCCTTTCTGGCAGTGTCCCAGGAAGTTTCTGAAGATCTCACTGAGTCTCTGGACTTCAGCTTTTCTGCCTGGGTTTTAATAAACCCGTTACTGCTGCCTAGCTGGATGCTTGGCAGCTCTGCTGGGCTCCAGCTGTTCAGACTGCAGTGCCTTCCATAATTTTCCTGACACAGGCAGCAAAACAACCTTGGCTGGTTTCTCCCAGCCTGTGGGACCTGTCATTCCCCCAAGAAGGCTCTCAGAGCCTGCTGGCTTTTTTTTTTTTAAGCCAGACACAGCTCTGGTGGGGACAGGCAGGTGATGGATGAGCAGTGTTCCCTCAAGTGTGCAAGCAGCAGTGCATCATCTCGGCAGGCAGAGACAGCTGGGCACGAGGCAGAGCCTGTTTGCTCAGAGCACACTCAGGCTCAGAAACAACGTGTTTGCTGGACACTGTTCCCCCAGGGAGAGTGCTGGAATTGAGCTTTTCTTAGGGAGCTGTGAGCCTGCTCTTACAGGGAGGGTTAGTCTTTCCTGACACTGGTTTTTAGTGTCCTTGTGGAAACACCAGCTAGTGATTCTCCTGGTGCTTCTGAGACTGTCGCTGTGGGGGCTCAGCTTCACTGCTGTGCCCAAGGACTGCCGTGGTGGGCACTGCTGGTGACAGGTTTTTGGGCTCCATGGAAAAGTAGGCATTTCAAACTGACAGAGAGCAGGCTTAGATTGAATATTTGGAAGAAATTTTTCCCTGTGAGGGTGATAAAGCCCTGGCACAAGTTGCCCAGAAAAGCTGTGGCTGCCCCATCCCTGGAAGTGTCCAAGACCAGGTTGGATGGGGCTTGGAGCAACCTGGGATAGTGGAAGGTGTCCCTGCCCATGGCAGGGGTGGCACTGGATGATCTTTAATGTCCCTTCCAACCCAAACCATTCTGGGATTCTCTATCTGTCAGTCTGTTCTCAGGCCTGAGTGATTATGAAGGACAAAGTCACCTCTGGGGATGCTGTGGGTCAAGTCAGGATGGGAGCACGGCTGGAAGATCTCACACACCTCTTCCAGGTGTAGATGAAGAAATTGCTTTGATGGTTTTATGGGGAAGTTCAGAGGCAGCAGCCAGAGACACGTGCTGTTGCC
The DNA here is from genome assembly GCA_037834095.1 of Argya squamiceps. Lineage (NCBI taxonomy): Eukaryota > Metazoa > Chordata > Aves > Passeriformes > Leiothrichidae > Argya > Argya squamiceps. Next base: position 3,564,076 of record JBBMKD010000079.1, on the reverse strand, counting down.
TCCACCATCTCACACAATGAGAAGGTACCTGTTGGTTAAAAAGGACCAGATGCTCCAACAGCTGTCAGCAGACACCTCCTCCTCCTCTTAGGGTGTCTGCTCATGAAACAAGGATTTTACCCTGTTGTGTGCATATATATACAAAAACTAACCAAGGATGAGCAAAGGCAAATCTGCCACTTCAAAAGAAATAACAAAATTCAAATTTAAGGGAACGTTTCTCTTAGGTAGAGACTTGGAAAAATAATTTCCTCAGTAATCTCTTTACTTGATTCCCAAACCAGGGCAAAAAAATGGGCTCAAACATCAGCTTTTACAGTGGTTTTCCTCACTGGGGACAGTGTTGTAGCTGCCCTTTGAGCTGGACTTTGAGCCTTACTTGTGTTTCAAATTTTTTGCACACTTGGCTGCTCTGAGTGGAAGTGCTGGAGCCTGAGTGTTCTAGAAAGGCCCATCACACAGTGCTGGGCCTGAGGAGTCACCACAGGTCACGGTGGCCTCGGGGACAGCTCATGGCTTGTTCGCATTGAATCAAATCCATAAAAATAAATCCTTGTTTTAGACTGCTGGTTTCACAATGATTTAAATCAACAAAGGCCTGAGCTCCCTCTCCAGTGGCTGCTGCTCTTGCCATGTGATGGGGGAAGATAAATAACGAGGCAATATTTTACTCTTCAGGCTCTGCCACTGGCAAATGCTTCCAAACATGCTCTGTGAATTTATGCTGCTCGTGGCAGACTTCCCTGGCAATCCTGGTAATTAATCACTCTGTTTAACAATGAGGAACATTTCACTGCTCTGATTAGCACCAGGTGAAGTGATCAGCACAATTAATCTAGTGCAGGCAAGGACTGGCATTGGATTTGGGCAGAGAAAGTTTAGTTTGAAACCAAAGAGTTTCCTGTGTCTGGTGTGAGAAGAGCCTTGGCACTCGCTTGTCCCCCAGACTGGGGGATCACTGCTGGGGACAAAGGTAGAATAAAGTGCTTTTGGGAAAAAACACCCCAAATATGGCACCAAAACCACCCCAAATATGGCACCAGGTCCATCACTCAGGGAATCTGAGTGAGCTATTCACGTGAACTACCTGCAAGTACCTATGTTTGCAGAAAACTCAGGAAGTTCCACAAGTCCCAAAATACTCCCTAAAAATATATATTCTTTAAAGACACTTTCCCTCTTTTTGCTGTTTATATCAGCTTTCCACTGCCTGCTCTTTGACTGGAAGACTCTAACATGCTGGTGAATATTTTATGTGGCTCAGTTCCCAGCAGTTGCTCTGAAGAGCCCTGAAGGAGCTGGTTGTACCCGTCACTGCGGTGCCAGGTGACTTGACAGTCCCTCCCACGTAGCTCTGCCGTCAGTGCCACAGCTCCTGTCCTGCCCTCCTTGCCTTCAAAAGTCATCCTGTAGCCACAGTGTGCATGTGCAGTGTTTAAATTGCAGCTCTGGGCCCATTTCTGTGCTGCACAGACACTCAGAGGCTCAGGATTTCAGTGTTTGTAGCTCACGGTGTATAATTGAACAGCCTTAGGGAGCCACTGTCAGAACCAAGAGGCTCCCGGCAATGATTCGAATCTGTTGGTGAATTACAAGGTACATTTTTCAGATGTTCATGTATTTATCCATTCCCATGGTGCTGCTTTTCCTTTGGAGAGATATGCTGATGAATGACCACCGCAGGCAATGGAGAGGGACAGGTTTCCTTTGAGCCAGGTGGTGTGGGCAGCCTTCAGAATCACTGAAAATAACGGAACAAATTGAAAACAATGAGCAACACCTTGATCTGTGCTTGTTCTCTTACCCTGTGCCACCATGAAGCTTTTTTACACATTCCCAAAGCTGGGCTGGCAGCAGAGGGGTTTGTCAGTGAACACCCAGAGGCGGAATCATAGAATCCTGTAAAAGATCTTTAAGACATCAAATCCAACTATCAACCCAATATTCACCACAAAACTATGTTCTCAAGTGCCATGTCCACATGTTTTTTGAACACATCCAGGGATGCAGACCCTACCACTGCCCTGGGCAGCCTGTGCCAATGTTTTACGACCCTTTCTGTGAAAAAATATTTTCTAATATCTAATCTAAACCTCTCCTGGCACAACTTGGGACCATTTCTTCTCACACCTGCAGCCCAAGCTCTGCTGAAGCATTGCTGCTGGGGGTGACTGTCCCCTAGGATGCCTTGATACCTAACCAGGGGTTTTCCTCTCTGGGTGGCCGAGGTGGGAGGAGGTTTTTCATGGTTATGCTCTTCCTGCTTCAAGAATCAGGAGCTGTGGCTGCCCTGGTTCCCTGCTGGTGTAGGAAGAGCCAAGCAATTCACACCTAACCCAGTTCTGCCTTGCTGTGGTTCCACCGAGTGCAGGAATGGGATTCTGAGGGAGGAAATACCAAAAAATTAGAAGTTAAGGCCTGATTGTGCCTGTTGCACCTTCTTCGAGGACTTGGGAAGCAAGTAAGATACAGACACTCCAGGCTGTTTCCTCTTCCTATTCCATGTGTTCCATGTTTCCCACAGGCAGTGGGTGAACACGTGCAGGGTGTGGCAGCACATGCAGTAATTTCTGTTAGGCTGGAGTTTTTTTATTAAGGTTTTCAGTGCATACCAACATCTACCTGTTGTTACTGGTCCCCTCTGGAGTAAGAGGGAGGCTCTCCCAGGTGGAGGCAGCAGCATCTGCAGAGCTGTGGCATCTTTGTCAGCAAAGTGGCAGAGGGGACCTCAGACATGGACAGGGTGATTAATCTGGATTACGACAGGAAACATGTTTTCTCGTGTCAGATCCATCTTACGAATCCCAAGGCAGCTGCTGCTCTTCAACAGAGTTACTTGAATTAAACAGTCCAGTGACAGGAGATGTGCAGAAAATGGCTCTCCTTCCCTTTAAAATGACTGCTCACATTCCTTGCTTCCTCTGTTTGCCTTTTCCAAAGGTAAGGCCAACCATTAATTTAGTAATTTGCAGGCCCGACAGTCTCAGAGGCTTTCAAAGGTTATTGCTCGCCCAGCCACGTCTCCCAATCCTGTGGGACGTGCTCTGTGAAGTGGTGGAAGTGGTGCACGATGAGGGGGATGCCCTTTGGAAAAGGTTAAGCCTGCTGCCGGTTGATCACGGCCCTGCGAGCGGGCGGGCGGCCGCGGGGAAATCAGCGAGATCAGAGGGAGGCGGCCCAGCCCCGCTGCCGGGAGAGGGCCCGGGCATGTGTGGAATTCGGATTGAGGCCCTGGGATTTTAGCTTTTATATCCTTCATACGTTTCTAACCCTGCAATTCTTTAGTGTGTAACTCTAATCTCCATATACAGTGCTAGCTGCTGCTTCCCCATTTGGGTCAGACAACGCAATTCCTCTCCAGGCCTGGCAATCAAGGACACCTCACTGCCTCAGGCCCTGAGAAATGGAAACAAAACTAAATTGGGGAGGAGCAAACTTGGGATAAAAAACCTTCATTACCTGAAGCTGTAATTGATTATTGATAATTGCAAAAGATTAACCCCAATATGCAGGTGGAGCAACTTATAAAAGTGTGAAAACCCGTGACCCATCATCCATTTTGGGTGTAGACCCTGGGGGGCTTCACCTGCCCGACCTGTAACTGAAGACTCTTCAATAAATATAACTGCTTTTTATTCCTTTAATTTTCTCTGGCCTCTGTTTTATGTAGCCCTGGAAAAGGCATGAGGATGAGCAGGATCAGATGAACCCTGGCACTGCCACTGCTGCATTTCAGCTCCTCAGCAGTGTCCTGGTGAGGAGATGCAACGTCACTGTGGCAGGAGCTTCTCCAGCCCCTCAGTACCAATGGGGCACTGCTGATTTTGGCTCTGCCCTGTTGGTAACCAACCACCCAAATGCTCTGTCCATGTCAGTGGCTGTGCTTGGTTCCTTTTTATTTTATTATTATTTTTATTTTTTTTAATGCAGAAAATCACAGAATTGTTGAGGTTGGAAAGGCCTCCAAGGTCATCGAGTCCGACCCGTGGCTGATTCCCACCTTGTCAGCCAGCCCAGAGCACTGAGTGCCACGTTCAATCCCTCCCTGGACACCTCCAAGGGTGGGGACTCCACCCTGGACCCCCCATTCCAATGCCTGACCACCCTTTCCATGGAGAAATTCTTCCTGGATATGCATAATTCTGCATTTGGAAGTGAAACACGGCATAGACATATTTTGAGAAACTGGAAGGAATGAGAACAGGAGCTGATATTTAGCTATTGAAATTTTATACTCCACCATTGTATACTTAATATCTTCATTATTGCTGCCCCCAAGCGCCTCCATTACACCACAATGCAAAACTCGTTTTAGTCTGTGTTTTCAGATTAATTCTTTTTGTTCCTCTTTCCATGTAGTTGGTTTTCTTTCAAATCAGGAGAACTGAAACCTCCCAGCAGCTGACACGGGGAGAAGGGGAAACCTGAACAGGGAAAGCCCAGAATTTGCACCCTCATCCAAGGAGGTGAGCTGGTCTCTGTCACTACCCCCTGTCCCTGTCTGCAGCAGGGAATCCTGCAAGTTCCCTCTCCACAGCCTGCACTGGGAGGGAACGTTCCTGCAGCTTTTTCAGCTCCATTAGGTTGTACAGCTGAAATGGATGGAGCTAATGAACATGTGCTCAAGCTGGATGGCTCAGGAGCTGGAGAGTCTGGGAGCAAGTGAGGCAGAATTAGGCAAGTAAAGAACCTGATTGTTTATCAGGTGATAAAAGATTGGTGTGAATTGCAGGAGACACTGGAAATTTGGAAGATATGTAGATCTAAATGGGTACATTTGTTCCAATTAAATAAGGGTAAGGGAACAGAATGCCTGTTCAGAAGTGCCACAGACAGAAGTTTTCATCTTATTTACTCTGATTCCTGGAAGAACAATTAATGGGAATGTTCCTGTGGCTGGAAAGCCCCATGGTGCTGGTTAAAGCCTCCCTCACCTGTCCTTGAGAAGGGAAAGGATGGCAAACCAAGGGAACATGGAAAACCCTTCTGACAAGTTGTTTCTAGTGAATCTGAACCTTCCCTTTTGCTGTGAGGCTTGATTTCTTCTCTGTAAAGTTTTGTTTGTTTTTTAAAACAAATTTTAATTGGGAACTTTACCAGATTAATTTCTAAACCTGGTATTGCTTTTTTTCCAATTACAAGTGTTCTTCCTGCAGCCTTTGGAAAACACAATATTTCTGTGAAGGTTTTGGGAAGCATCTCAAAGAAAATTTTGATTAAAACCCTGCAAACTGAAGCATGTGAGAAATGTGTTGTTACAGGCAGCCTCCCCAAAGTAATCTATTTTTATGAAAAACTGGAATGTGCTCATTTATACCCATTGCCCCGAGGGCACAGACCTCTCTTGGGAGGGGGGAAGGATGTTTCCAGAGGTTTTGATACAGAGAGGAAACTCAACCCCTGAATTTCTCTTCTTTGTGTCCCATCTTGAAGCTCCTGTGCTGTTCCTGTCACCCCTGTCCTGTCACAGCTGCTGTGCAGAATGTAAACACAACGATTTCCCAACCCCAGAGCCCCTTGGAAAATCTCCTGACAGGTTCATGCAGCCACTGCCTGGCACCTTCCTCCCATTCAGAGCTCAGGATTACTGTGGCATTGACTGAACAGGAAATTCATGGATGAAAATTAAGCCTCCAAAAGATACAATAATTTAAATAATTGGCAATTTTTTGTGTGTATGTGAGAACATGAGAAATGCAGCGTGTTCATTCACTGTCAGCTCCTCCAGGACCGAATTACAGGAGCAGATGAATTCTTATGAAACAAAGATTCTATTTTCATGCAAATATCCCTCAGTAATAAAATACCCAGGGAATAAAAATGACAGGAAAATGTATGAGGTACAAGCAGAACTGTTTCCAGAGCAGTGTGTTTCCCACGGAGCCTCAGTGGCTCCTTACACCCTGGGCTGTGCTGGGACAAGGTGCTGTGCAGGATCAGGATTGGGGAGCAGTGGGATGGGACAAGTAGCTGCACCTGCTGCTCATGGAATCAGAAAACCATTTAGGGAGGAAAAGATGCTGCTTTTGAGCCGAAATTTCTGTGCAGAAATGATCTTTTCTACTCCCATATTGTGACAGGGAAACCCCTTCGTACAGGGTTGGGAAGAGGCTGCCCAAACTGCTGTGAAGGGAGGTTTTCAGAGCTACAAATTTGAAGATTTTCCTTCCTTCTAATTTAAAATAACTTCATTCTGTCAAAGCAAAAATCTTTTGTTCAGAATTCCTTTGATTGCCAAAGCTGTTAACGAATTCTCAATGCCTCTGCTGTGATCGAGGTGTGAGGAATTTACCTGGAATGGCAGCTGGTGGGGTGTGGGGCAGGCTCAGCCTGTCAGTGCTTGGGTGGTTCCCAAAGCTAATTCCTCCATATTCTTAATTGATCTTCTCTGTCCCTTCCCTTTGGGAATGCCAGGTCCATCCCTCGGGCTGCTGAGTGTCCCTCCAGCCTGTTGCAACATTAATCTGGGGTTTTTTTCTGCTGCATCTTGGGCCTTCCAAGCATGGATTTAAACATTAGATGAAACTAAATTAATCAATGTATAAATTAATTACCAAAAATGACTTTGCCTCAGAGGCTGAAGCAGGGATGGGTGAGAAGGGAAACCTAAATGCCGAAATTAAAATCTCGATCAAACTTTAAAAATAATGGATAATTACAGGGCTTTTTTTTTTTTAATGTTCATATTAAATTGTAAGGAATTATTAGATATTTAACTGACATTTATCCAGATAGCCCACAGCAAGTTAGGTAGCGCTTACATGCTGTAATAAATGTCAGCATTTAAAAATTAATTGCTGTGCTATCTAACTTGCTGTGGGCTGTCTCGTTAAATATTAATGGGATGTCTAAAAATATGTTATGAGCTGAAAGGATTATTTGGATACGGGATTGTGGAGTTCTAAGGCCTAGAGGGGAAAGCTGTGTTTGAGCATCACCACTTCCTTGGGATTACTGTCTGACAAAGCAGCTCTGGCTGTGCCCTCTCCAGCAGGAATGGGGTCTGGGAGAGCCCAGGGCTGTGTGGAGAGCTGTGGGATAAATCCTTCCCTGTGAGGGTGGGGAGGCCCTGGCACAAGTTCCCAGAGAAGCCCCTGGATCCCTGGAAATATTCCAGGCCAGGTTGGAGGGTGCTTGGAGTAACCTGGAATAGTGGAAGGTGTCCCTGCCCATGGCAGGGGAGGAATGGGATGGGATTTAAGGCCCTTTCAACCCAAATCCCATTTCAATCCCATTCTGGGATTCTGTGATCCTTCAGCCTCTTTGATAATGGATTAAAGGAAACCAGTCTTGGCAGAGATTGATCAGCTCCTCAGCAAGGAAATAGATTTTCCCCCTGCTCCCCTGGAGAAGAATCAGGAGCTGTGGGTGCCCTGGGACACCGCTGGTGCAGGAAGAGCCAAGCAGTTCACACCTGACCCAGTTCTGCCTTGCTGGGGTTCCACTGAGAGCAGGAATGGGATTCTGAGGGAGGAAACACCAAAAAATTGGAAGTTATGACCTGGTTATGCCTGTTGCACTCTCTTTGAGGACCCGGGAAGCAAACTCAGTGTTGCTGTTTCACATCTCTCCTGCTCCCACATCTCCAGGCTGGGGATGGCCCTTGTGCTCAGGCTGGGAAGGAGGAGGAGGAGGAGGAGGAGGAGGGGAGAAGGTCTGAGCATGGCCTCGGCTGCTCCCTGCCAGGAGGAGATAACACACGGTGGGGAAGGTGAAAGAGGAGGGAGGGAGGTCCTGTCCAACATGAGTACTGGTATTTATTATTTATTTTGAGCAAGCCGTGCCAAATGCTTTGCCGAGAACACACAGTCGAGCATGTGAGGGGTGTAAAGAGCAGCACAAACACGAGGAGGGAAAAGTCTTTTGCAGCTCAGTGATAAACTGAAGGGATATTTCTGTCCTGAGTCAGTCTCACCCATGAATTATGCATGCTGGCCTCCCAGAAACACGGGGTAATCAGGAATACACCGTGCCCGTGGTGAACACAATGCATGCTGCTGTAATAGAGCTAAAGACCATTCCCAGCCACTCTTGCTATTAAAGCTAAGAAATGTGCAGTGTTTTCCCACTCAGCCACCACTTTAACTCCAATGCTCTGCTATTCCCCAAACACTAATAAAAGTGTTTAGAGTGAGCCAAAGCTTCTGCACGCAGAGGAAAGGCTGCTGGATCAGGCTGTGGGATGGTTCTTCCTGTGGCTGCAGGGTTTGGAGCCAGTTCAGGTACCTGGTGGGGTTCCCTGGTGAGTTCCTGCCCTGAGGGTTCACTCACAGAGTGAATTAACTTTACAACCAAGGAACTCTCTGTCCTCTGAGTGCCCCATGCTCAGCCAGGCTGGCAGGGAGTGGGGATCAATCCCAGAGGAGGATCTGTGCATGTCCCAGGTGCTGGTGCTGCAGGGGCAGGTGCCACAGCCTGCTGGGGTGAGCTCAGGGGCTGCATCACCCCTCTCTACCTCTGTTTCACTTCTCTTGTTTTTGTCCATGTCAAACAAAGTCCAACAAAATTTGGACTTGGTGATTTTAGAGGTCTTTTCCAATTTAAATGGTTCTGTGGTTCCCTGATTTTGTAGCCTCTGAGACAAAAATCTACCACAATGTGGCTTTTCAGTCAGCTGGAGCATGTGGAACAGGTCTGCATGGATTTTGGAGAAGTGTTGTTTTGGAAATAGAAATGGTGGGACTGCTGCAGGAATTCCTTCTGGGCCCTCTGCTCACCTTGAGCAGAAGACCAAGTGTCCTGCACAATTTCTGTCCTTTCCAGCCCTGATCTGTTCCCAACATGCTCTGGAATGCCCACATGAAGCAGAACATTCTCTGCAAACACTCAACCTGGGTAGTGCTCATCCAGCACATTGCCTTTAATTCAACAAAAAACAACAGAGAATTGAATTGAAGACGATTCAGAATTCCCACTTCCTTTCCCCTGAGCAGACCAAGGAATGTGTTTTCATTCATCGTATACTCAGTTCAAAGCATCATTTACTGCTAAAGGATCGAGCAAATATAATTTAAAGTTCCACTGTGCATGTGGCAGATTTAATTAGTGTACTTGGGAGCTCGAAGTTACTCAGGAAGTATTTGTTTGCATAAAACCAGGCTATGTCTGCAATTTAAACTGGAATAAAGTAATGCAGTTATGGAGGATTTAATGAGTTGTTGCATAAACACCATCCTGGATGGGGAATTAGATTAGGAAATAAAACTGGGTTAGGAAGTGCACCCAAATCCAGCCTGCCACATTTTCCTGCCCACGGAGGCTGTTAATGCCATTCAGTTTAACGTGGATGGAATTTTGTGGCTGTGGGGGGAGCTGGAGTGAGGATCCCTCGTGCTTGTTATCCCCTCTGTGCATCCACTGGAGCATCACCCCCGTGGCTGGAAGTGACAGTGGTGAGGGCACTGATGGGATCAGGACAGCTCCTTGGCAGGAGAGCCTTGCAAATAACTTCACCCCTTGTGGGGTTTGGGAAGTTTGTGCTAACACACTGCAGTGTTTCGTGCAGAATTGTCAGAAAAAGGTCCCGCCTGGGAGGGTGACACAGAGACAGAGCCCGGTCTGGTGTTGTTTCATCCAAGTCTGTCCACCCCACTCAGAGGTCGGGCTGCTGGCAGCCTGCTTAGTACCTGCCTGTGAAGCTGGTGAGGATTCAGGTTGGAGGCAAATATGATGACACAGCCCAGATTTGTGTGAGGAGCAGAGAAAACGGCTCAGAAGGCGCCGTGGGGAGCGGGGTCACGGGCCGGGGGCGGGATGAGCGATGCTCCGCCAGCCCCCGGGGAGGAACCCTCGGGTATTGATTAAAGCCGACACGAAGGGCAGGCAGATGGGTCTCTCTCCCCACTCCCCAACGGAATTTCCATCCTGCACTTCCCATATCAAACCCATTATCTCGTACAGCCCAGAGCCGCAGTGATGAAACTGGGGGAGTGAACGTTTGTTTCCGGCTTGGGAAGTTCAGTTGTTACCTGGTACCTCTGGAGGTCACTATAACAAAGAAAAATACAGATACTGGAAGAGGTTTTTAACGTTTTTATTTGATTATTTGCTCTCGAAGTTATTTTTTCGTTTTACAGCATGTGCATGTGTGAAATCTGATCGATTAATGCGGATGTTTTAATGAATTTCTCTGTGGAAAGTTCTTGATTCTGCAAGATTTTGATTCATCTGTCTGTCCTTCCTGTTACCTACAGCAGTCATTGCCTGCTGTGCCTTCCCAATTTGAAGACTTTCCCCCTGGTCAGAAATGGAAGATCTTAACCTGGCACTCCACACCCTGCTAATCTGTGCAGACCCCCCAAAACTCTGGGCTTTCCCTGAGGTATGAGGAGGATTTGATGTAATTTAATGTTTTTTACACTGATGCCAGAACTGCAACATGGTGTTCTTAAGAGACATAGTTTTAAACAGTAATAGTTTTAAGGTAAATTACCTCAAGTAACACCTAATCACATGTCCAGTCGGTCATGTTCCACCTCTGGGATATCAGCTGGTCCTTCTTAATAAAGCAAAAAGCTTTATTAAATAATGACTAATAAAGGTGACTAATTGCAGTGGAATTTAACAATTGCTAATTGTCTTTTTTTTTCGATATGTACCAAACCAAGAAAGGACCCAATAGTCTGAGTATTCTGTTTCTTTAATGTTATATAAATATCCCTACAAAGAGAATTTCTGTTAATGCTACCATTTAAAACATCTTTTTGTCAGAAAGAAAGATGCTGATGGAGCCATTCCCATTGGATTCTGTTCAACAGGTTCTAGTCCTTGCTGGTAGAGGTGGGTGCTCATATCAGCCATTTCACACCCTGTGTTGGGTCTTTATTTCAGGGTAGACAATTGCAGCATCACTCAGATGTTATTTGGGAACTTTCCAGGAGAAATAAGAATTTTTCATCCTGGTGATATGCAGCATGACCTTCAACTCCAAACACCCTAAAATAAAGTTTGTCTGAACTTTCCCACTGATGTATGCAGGCTGCAGGATAAAGCCTGAAGGTTTCTCCTGCTCAGAAGCTTGTGCTCTCCAGTAGTTTATCACCTGGAAAGTACAATGTCTATTCCCTGATATGTCAGGATAGAGACACTATTTTTTGTTTGATGGCACAGCTTGACTTTTCAATGACTAAAATTTACATCGTAGGGTTTCAATCATGTGAGTTAGTTCTTAGCCAAACTTCAAATGCCTTTGATCGCTGCCCATGGGTTAACTGCTCTGAGGAGTCTCAAAACTGTTGGTATTGTTAAACAGACAACATATTTTTCTTTTGATTAGACACCGAGGCCAGCAACACTGTCTGCTGTGCAGAGTTATCTGAGCAGTCTTCTCAAGTGCTGCAAGTTTACCCTTGAATATGACAGATATAAACCACCTTTTCTGTGTCTGTGTATCTTTCAGTCAAGTGATTGATCTGCCACATTAGTGCGAGCTCCAGCTTTGTCACCCTGGCACTTGCAGGCTGAGCTATATATTCTGCAAGGGGAGACTGCCAAGGACAATCCTAGGATGGAGTAATCACCAGAAGAAACCTTTGCATCATTTGCAAATATATGAATTTGGTTTGTATACTAAGAGGCACAGAATGTCCCTAACAGAAATTGTTTTCAAGGACAAGCACAGAGCCCAGAGAAAATGCTCCAACCTCAGTTGCATCACTTAACATCTTCAGTGGGCATTAACTTTTCAGAGGTTCTGCCAACCAGCTGGGTAAAAACCTCTGCTGATATTATTTCAACAGATCTGTAAGGACATAAAGGAAGGACACGAGGAACGCGGTATGAGCCGTGTTTCATAATTTTCCTTTAAATTAATTTTTGGAAATGAACGCAAAAAAGATGAAGACGCATTGCAGAAGTGGGACAGAGCATGGCGAATTCAATCACTTTGTTCAGGACATGGATAATTCCTAATGACAGTAGGCAGGAGAGCAAGGCCCTATCAATTAGTGCCAATCAGGTGCTAAGTGTAGCTTCTGTTCCAGGGTAAATGTGGGCAGGAGATGACGCTGCCTCCTTCGTTTTGCTGGAGGAGCTGTTGGAGGAGCTGCATGTTCTCGGTGCTGTCTTGTCAACAGTCTTGCAAGAGTCAAGCAGGAAAAAGCCCATCCTGTCACCCCTCGGGGCTGAGCTTCCTGAATTTCAAGGGCTTTAAGTGTGGAGTAACTTCCTTTGGTGACCACAGGCACAGTACAAAGTGATCAGGACACATTCAGTGGGGGAGAGGGTGTCTCTTGTTCTGCCTTGCAATCACTCCGTGCAAAAAACAGAAGGAAAAAAGAGCTCAGTAAGAGTTCAACAACGGTTCCTAACACCTGCAAAGTTAGGACATTGTAAATAGCGATTATAACTTAAAAAGGATGGGGTTTACAGTGGCTTTGGAAAGGGATTTTTTTGGAAATGAACATTTAAGGGAAGCGGAACTTATTGTGTGGTAATGGAAACGGAATTTTCTACAAGAATCAGCACCTGTGACCTGATGAACTGGGCAGCAGCAGGTCCAGGGCATCCTTCCCTCAGTCCCGCCCATGCAGAGTCTGGTCCAGGCATGACTGTGACATTCCTTCAGGATTTGGGACCTTTCCTCTCCGAGCCTGTTGGTTCCACAGCCGTGGGTGGCACTGACCTGTGGGGAACTCAGCAGAGTGTGAACTGTCAGATGGAGCTGGGGATAAAAGATCCCTTGGAAGTTTGAATGGCAGCTGTCAAATGTGCACCTGAGACCAACCTCTGTTTAATTTGCCTCAAGAGATGAGAGATTCTTTGGTGACATTTAATTCTTGCTCCAGAGGTGTAGAGGTGAGGGGTTCTGGAGACCACTTCTCTGAAGTGCTACAGAATAAGTATTCAGTTCTCTTTTCTCCTAAGAGACTCTGGGCATCTGGTTGAAATACCAAGGATGGAAAGGTAGAAAGACATAAAAAGGTCATTAAAAGAATTTAAGAAAGTGGCATTTAGCAGATGTAAGGGCCCTGTGATGGCTGCAGTGCCAGCCTTCACACTAATTGTGGCTCAGACAGATCACCAGGAATGGTTTTCAGAGGAATTTTAGAGAAATCTTCCAATGTCAATGGACTTTACTAAGGGGCTGTTGATGGAGAAAAACAGAAAGCAACACATCCCTCTTCACTGCAGGATGGCTGGAGTAAGAGATCTCCTTGAAGTTACAACAGCAATTACAAACACCAACAGGTTGTATCTCCCAGTTCAGTTTTAGGCAGTCTCAGTGGGGATGTGAAGTCCTGCCCTGTTCCTGACCTCCTCAAAGAGTGAAAAACTGGACATTGCCTGCAGTGGAATCACTGAATTGTGGAATGGCCTGGGTTGGAAGGGAAATTAAAAGTCATGTAATTGCACCCCCCTGATGTGGGCAGGGACACCTTCCACTAGAACAGATTGTCGACAGCCCCCTCCAACCTGGCCTTGAACACTCCCAGGGATGGGGCAGTTCCTGGAAAAATGGGGATTTGGTGGTTCCTGGGTTGTGTGTATTTGCTTTCAAAATAATCTCACCATTGAACTCTTCGTAAAGAAGCCAAACAGGTATTAAAAGAAATCTGGGGTTCTTTTTGTCTGGTTTTGTTTTTCTTTTTTCCTTTTTTTTTGTTTAATTAGTATTTTAGTATGAACACACCCCACCCCATACCAAGCCCAGGCTCTCTATCCAGGGGTGAATATTCCCATACAGGATTATTCCCCGGTGCTGATGTTCCGACTGGCTGGGAGGAAAGCTTGTGAAGAGGATTTTTCCCCAGTTCCTCCAGCTCTCCTCGTTTCCTTGTTTGATGTGGGCAATCTGATATGAAGGCAAATACACCTTCAAGTGCTCAGGAAGTGCCAGGATCTACGGAGATAATGAATTAAAACGCTGCCATGGAGCTCGTTCCACCTCTGATGTGCATGTTTAATTATGTGACAGGTTTTGATAGAAAGTACAATGTTTAAGTGTCTGTAAATTCCAAGCATCCGGTTTGATGAACTGATCTTTATGTATTCCTGCCTCATAAATGGCTTTGAATGCACTTCTAACAAGAGACTGGATTAGGCATAATAGGACAGGGACAGCACGGGGAGAACGTTTCAATTGGCATCTAAAAGGCATCAGTTTCTGTGTGGGGTGAGAGTGTGAAAGTGCCTTTTAGAATAACCCGTGAAAATGCAGGAGATGAGTTAAATGTGAGCCCAGGAGGAAGGTCTTGAAGATTGTGCTCGCAGCAAAAATGTGATCAATGGGGAGCAGAGAGCGAAACAATGCGGGGCTGCCGGCGAAGTAGGTCACCCGTTAACGAGGCACTGACTCACGCAGAGGGAGAATTTAATTTTTAAACACCAAACCCTGCATTTGCCTGAAATAAAACGTATCTAGAAATTTAGCAGCTGGCTAAATAAGAAAGAAAAAAATATTTATGTTTTATTCTGCTGCGTTCGGGTTTTATTAAATTTACTTATATAGTGATTTAATAACTTTTAACATTTCAGTCTTGATTAGATGTGACTCCTTTGTGTTGCTGCTGTTCCTGCAGCTCAGGACTCCCATGAACCAGGAGCTGTTGAATGGTAGTGGTTGTTGGGCATAAAGCTGTATATTCCTTGCACTTATGCTATGGGAAGTTGATAAATTCTAGTTCTTTGTGTGCTGTCTGTTCACAGAAATAATATAAAAATATATGTGTGGGTATGAAAAGCATGAGATACCAAAGCTTCGAGAAAGCAGCTGCTGCTGGTGTATCCTTTACGTAACTCCAGGGCTGTATAAAGTGTGAGTAAAGTGACATAATTCAGATCAAGGCTTTCCCAGCATATTGGCTCTCCATGAACAGACCATAATTTAACACGTTGCTTTTCCTCCAAGAGCAGCTCCATATTCACTCGAACCCCTTCCTGTTGTAATTAGTATTTTATCTTATTGATTAATGGAGAAAGATCTGTAAGGCCAGTCTTAAAATCATTTAGCAGTAAAACACGGTGCAATAATAGTGTCTCTGTAATCCCTTTAGTAATGACATAGAGAAGTTATTATTTCTTCTCAGGTGTCCACGCTGGATTTATGGTAATGAGAGGGAAATTCCTTATGGATCAGTGTGGTCACAGGCTGTAGTTTTGGAGTCCCAGACCTGAGCAGCTGAGCTGTGTGCAGCCAAGCCTCAGAGAGTTGAATAAATACTGATAAACCACTAATTTATAATATTCAATCCTTCCACCTTCTTTCATCTGCTACGCTTTTTATATTAGTGGAAAAATATCCTGTTTCATGCCCATAAATTTTCCGCAGAGCAAAATTTTTTCGATAGTCTTATTTTAAATTTCTGTATTTGCTGGTTAGTAGAGGGTCTGGGGAAGGGAAGGGAAGGGAAGGGAAGGGAAGGGAAGGGAAGGGAAGGGAAGGGAAGGGAAGGGAAGGGAAGGG
>JBBMKD010000079.1:3521973-3548573 GCA_037834095.1 Argya squamiceps | reverse complement strand
AAGGGAAGGGAAGGGAAGGGAAGGGAAGGGAAGGGAAGGGAAGGGAAGGGAAGGGAAGGGAAGGGAAGGGAAGGTCCTGCCCACAGGAGGCTGGAGAATGCCCAGAGCCCTTTGTCAGGGTGAGCTGTTCCAAAACAGTGTGCACTGAAGGCAGGATGCTCCACTTTTGGTCACACACCAAATGCCTTTTTATTTTTTGGTCCCAACTGAGCCGAGTTAAGCCCACATCATCCCATTTTAAAGGGAGAATAAAACATCCACATGAAGCCGTGCCCCGATTTAATGGGAATAGCTCTTCTGAGCTGCAAAATTCTAAATTGCAGCTGGTGACTAAAGGTGGAATTTTTGCCATTGTGCTTGGGCTTCTGCATTATCCAGAGCAACTCATCCTCACGAGGTTTTTAAAAGCATCCTTGAGAAATGAGCACAAATTCTAGGCAATGGCCAGCATTCAACTGGCAGGAAAATCTTTTATGTCTGGAAGATGTTTGAAAAGAGAAATTTGAACCTTCCCCAAGCTTCATTAGGGGATGAGCTACCTGAAGAAAACTTCAGTGGAAGGAATGAAACAGGAATTGGGACAATGATTAAAACAAAAGCAGAGCAATTGTCCTCTTGTCACCTGAGAATCATTTCCCCCAGAGCCAAACCTGCCTGCCTCTCTCCTTGGAGCAACGATGCTCCTTTGGACTATGGCAGAGACAGGGGCTGAAGGAATTCGGGGGGAGTCTCTGTGCCTTCATTTCTGGTGGGCGTTTTTACAACTGTCTGCTCCTAGGCATGGGTCTAACATAATGAAATGCACATGTATTTTTAGAGGTGATGTGAATTTTGGATTAATTAAGAATGTAAGTCCCAAGCTCCTTCTTTAGATGTTAGCTCTTATTAATATTTATAAAAAACCAATTCCATATTAATACATTCATAATACATCAGATATGTGGCACTACCTGGTCTAATAGATTTTTTTAGAACATCATTGTAACTGTGAGGATGTTCTCCTCTGTCCTTCTCCGAGCTGAAAGAGTATTCATATGGATTTTTCTCCCAGTGTTTAGACAGGATTTTTCTGAAAAGCCTCCTTTTTAATTACCTCTCCAGTCCATCAATAAAGAGCTGTAGGCAACGTAATTTCAGCAGTGAGCAGAGGTATAAACTGCAATTGGAACAGCCAAGGAGCAGGATTGCTGCAGGTGTGGATTGGATCAAATCCAATACCTGGCACTGGTGCTGGGGAGTGTGAATGGATGTGGGGCTGAGGTGGGGTTTGGGGCCTCCAGCCCTGTTCTCTGGTGTATCTCAGCTGTGTCCCCCTCCTGGTGCCCACTGAGGGGCTGCCCTGGGTCACCCGGGGCCAGGGGCTGCTGGGGGGGCACTGCTGGGCTTGGCACATCACAGGGACCCCACAGGGCACAAGGGGTGTCCAGCTTAAAATTTAAAACTGTGCTCCAGAAATTGCTTTAGACCAGGGCTGGGAGCCAGGCACATGGAGGAGGAACCAGCTGCTGGTTTTGAGTGATTCACAGAACTGTAGAATCATGGAATGGTTTGGGTTGAAAGGCACCTTAAAGATCACCCAGTTCCACCCCCTGCCATGGGCAGGGACACCTTCCTCTGTCCCAGGGGGCTCCAAGCCCCATCCAGCCTGGCCTTGGACACTTCCAGGGATCCAGGGACAGCCACAGCTTCTCTGGGCACCCTGTGCCAGGGCCTCCCCACCCTCCTAGCCAAGAATTTCACCCCAGTATCCCATCTAACCCTGCCCTCTGTCAGTGTGAAGCCGTTGCCCCTTGTCCTGTCACTCCAGGTTCTTTTAAACACTCTCTCTCCGTTTATCCTGCAGCTCCCCTCAGCCACTGCAAGACCACAGTTGGGTCACTACAAACTTCTCTTCTTCAGGCTAAACAATCCCAACTCCCTCAGCCTTTCCTCACGGCAGAGATGCTCCAGCCCTCTGCTCATCTTGTTTTTAACCACAAAGCAGTGGAGGTGTGGGCCTTGTGTCGTCGTTTCCTTGCTCTTTTGTGCTGCTGTTGGGCTAAAACTTCCCCCAGCTCCTTCCCCTGCAGTAATTAGGATTCCATATTTTTTTAAAAATCTTTTTAACATTCCTCATTTCAAAGTTAATTTGCTTTGAGAACAACCCAATTAGAGGTGAATCACTCTCTATATGTGCAATTCTGCACTAATTGCTTTATTTGATCATTTTATATTTATAAGCTAAATGCCTTATTTTCTTTAGGAGGGAGCTCTGGCTGCCTCCCACCTCTCGCAGCTCAAGGTCTTTTCCATTTGTGGGTGGCTGTTGGCAATAAAGAACAACGTTATTATACTGTTGTTCAGAGAATTATGTCATTTGCAAAAGAATCACAGTGAGGAGCCAGCACAGACCATGTGAGGGGAGGCTGCGTGGGGGCTCGGGAGAGCAGCGTGTCCTCCTTGACATCACTGGTGTGGAGGCTTGGATTGAATCCCTGACCCAGGAGCTGGGGAAAATCCTCACAGAGTTCTCCACAGTGGCACTGAGGAGAGATCTGAGAGCTCATCATGCCCACAGTTACTCAGGGTTCATGCTGAAATTTAACCACAAGTGATCCCATGTCCTGGTGATGCCTTAGGATTTCAGCTTTTATATTTTTCATGTATTTGTAATCCTGAATTCTTTACTGTATAACTCTGAATATAGTGTATACACTGAATTCTTTAGTGTATAACTCTAAACTCCACACAGTGTGAGCTGCTGCTTCCCCATTTTGGTCAGACACAACAATTCCTCTCCAGGCCTGGCAATCAAGGACACCTCACTGCCTCAGGCCTGAGAGATGGAACCAAAAGTGAGTTGGGGGCAGCAAACTTGGGGTAAATGACTTCATTACCTGAAGCTGTAATTGGGAGATGAACCCCCAATCTGCAAATGGCCCAAACTTATAAAAGTGTGAAAACCTGTGACCATTGTCTATTTTGGGTGTAGCCTCTGGGGGGGTTTGTCTGCCCTAAATGTACCTGAAGACCTTCAATAAATAGAACTGCTTTTTATTAATATTTTCTGTCCTCTGTTTTAGTTAAGCCCAAAAAAGGCATCACTGGGATGTTATTTTTTGTGGTTGAAATGAGTGTCTCCAAGTTTGCAGTAAAGATAAATCAATAGTTATCATCTCTTTTGTTACATGGGTTTAGGATTGATTCTGAATTAGTCCACAGTGGCCTTTAAAGAAATCTGGCTGTAAGACATTCTGCTGTTAGCAGGAGTGTGAAGCCAGGCCTGGGTGAGCCAGCTCGGGGTAGCAGCTCCAGCTGCTCACAGCACTTCTTCAGGCTGGGTAAAGTCCATCAATCCTCATTGCCAAATTAACACCCAACATTTGCAGATGGGACGTTTATTACCTGGGTTCCAGCAATCTTGCTGGAAATGTGAATTTTCCCAGTCCTGGTTTTCCCTTGGAGGGGGTTGTCCTGACTTGGTACCCATCACTGTCATCCAAATCCATCATCTCCAAAAAACAACGAGTGTGCTGTATGTATAGATCTAGCAATAGAAAAAATCTGAATCTGAAATATTGAGGAGGAGGGTAAAGGTGAAGCAGAGAACGGATAAAATTCCAGATTGAGCAGTGGGAGCAGCTCATGAACCAGACCTGGCAAGAGCCAGATGACTGTGCCAATCCCTATTTATGTGATGTAAAATATTTATCTCCTTAAAAAAACCCAATAACAATATAGAGATGATGTCATGTTTTGAAGCCTGGAGAAAATTTTCAAGGGAGAGAAAGAAAGTTCTGTTTGTTAGTTTTTTTAATGTAACAAATAAATCAATATTTAGGTGAGTTTCCTGGTGGTATTTACAACACTGACATTTGAACTCTTGATTTATTTATAACTCCAAGGATCCTGTATCCAACTAAGTAATATAAATATTGCCACCTCGTCCCATTTCAGAGCTGCAGGCAGCACTCTTCATCCCTAGCAGGATCCCATCTACCAGCAGCAGGGAAAGAAATTGGCACCAATTCAATTTATTCAGGCTGGAAATAAGATTGGGAAATACCATCACCTTAATTCATTATTATTTTCACTAGGTGAGTTGTAATCTTGTCATTATCCTTTATGCCAGCCTTAAGATCATTCTGCTCTCCAGGGAGTTTCAAATGTTCCTTGCCAGGCAGCAGAGCTGGAACTCCGTGTTCCTGTCTGGCACAGAGCCCTGGGGGAAATCAGGGGGGCTTGGTGTCATTTCAGAGCTCCTGTGGGGCTGGGGAAGGTGCTGTGCCCCCTGTGCCACCCCAGAACCTGCTGCTGTTGTTCCTCAGGTGGGTGTTAGATCACAGGTTGTTAATTCCATTGTGTTCCTAACAATCACAACTCACAGAAAGCCCCGGGGATATGGTCAGGCCAGAAATGTGCTTCTTTACCACTGTGTGGAAATAAGGAGCTTTTGTGAGTAATTTCCAAACCCACTGGGCCAAGAAGAGGCAGGGTGAGACCCCGCAGCCTGCAGAGCCAGGACAGCTGGAGGAACACATTGGGAATTCTGGCTATTTTGGGCTTGATCCAGTGAAGTCCTGTGTGTTAACTGGGGGTCTGGGACAGAGATTTTGTGCCCCTGGCTGGAACAGGAGGCAGGGAGCTCTGGGTGGAACCTGCCCTACCCTGCCCTGAGCAATCCCTGGCAGTTCTGCCTTAATTTTGGCACCCTTGGGAGTTCTGTGCTGCTCTCAGCACCCCTGGCAGTTCTATCCCAGCCCTGACCAGGGGATGGGCTGAGGCAGACTGGACAGCAGGATGGAGAACACGTGCTGGTATGTAGGACAAAATCACTGTAATGCAGAGGGAATTATTATTTATTAAACCAAAGCCCTGAGAGGTGCAGGAGGGGTGAGTGCCCTGGAGCCATGGGCTGGGATCCTGTGGCTGCCCTGAGCCCCCAGCAGCTGCCACAGCCCCAGCAAACAGGGAACTCCTGCATTCTGCAGGCTATAAAAACCCATGATGGGGAATATCTGTAGGAGCATCAATCTTTGTGAATGAGGAGAGGATGGAGCAGGGGAGTCACGAGTGAGTTATCCTGTCACTCCTGACAAATGGAGATAAATCGTGTGACACTGGCTATTTATTTATACACTTTGCTGGGTTTGCATATGGGTGTGAGCAGCAGGAACAGCATCGTGTCACAAGTGCCACTGCTGCTGCAAAGGGCTTTTCTCAGGGCCAGTTTTGGGTGTTTTTCACTGTGTGTTGGTCACAGCAGGCGAGGACTGGGCTCCACAGAGAGAGATCAGAGAAGAGCTTTTCCAGCTGATGCTGTCTGGGCTGGATCCCTTTGTTTCCTGAAGCCCACAGTGCTGTGAAGATTGAAATCTGTAATTTTGAGAGCTCTGTATTGTTGGAACAAGGCCCTGATGGAGGTAATCCCGGATGTTTTGCAGTGCTTGAAGCACACATCTGACGGAGGGAGCCGGGGAGCTGCGGGATGTGCATCATGGACTTCGCATTGCGCATCTTAGAAATGCAAATTTATTTTCATATTAACCCTCAGCTCAGTGCAATCCTGCTAATCCTTTCACAAAGGAATGAACTACTAATCCAAGTGCTGCACAGGTCTTGCAGATCTCTGAGCAGTTTTCCAGCTTCCTCTCCATGCTGAAAAGGAAATTTGGACTATTTGGATCAAGAGTGCAGCTGAAATTGGGGGTGACTTTTGTTTCTCTGGAGAGGTTTCCTGGGAGTAAGCTGGTGTGAAACCTTCCTTCCAAGCTGCCTGAAATAGGAGGCTGTTGCAGCTGAGTCCTGCTTCTCCTGGAACTCCTTCTAATGGAATTGGATTAACACAAAATGACAAACAATCAGACAAAATGACACTGAATTTAGGGGGCTGTAGAAGCCTGTATTGCCTGTACTTGGTCTTGTTAAGGAATGGGAAGTCTGAGTGGGTTTAGAGGTTTGTTCATTCAGTGACTGATTCATGAGCTCGCTTCTTTGCTAAAAAAACCATAATTTTTGTTTTGGAATAAATTCAGTACACAAATGTAATAACCCAGAAAAATATTTACTGTCACCAGCACAATCACTTCCCTGACCCCTTTGTCTTTATAAAATCACCCAGCAAGGCTGCTTTATAATTTACTATTGTTTTATTAATTTTATCTCACTGCTCTTTCAGCAATCATTCCTGTCACAGTCAGGGATTTGTGATCCAAGCCAGGCAGCCAAAAACCCAAACCAGTTTGCAAACACCCAAACAGGACCATTAACAGGCCAGGGCTCAATGCTGTACGTGCACTGTTGGTGTCTCAGCTCTGCTGCCAGCCCTTGGAGGGGAAACATCCTTGAATGCTGAGGGTCCTGCAGGGCTGGACATGGTTCAGTCATCCCTCAGAGCTTCTGATTTACTGTGAGTGAGACAAAAAGGGTCCCATGAGGTCAGGGAATGCTGCTTTTGGGAGGAGAGGGAAGGAGCCCACTGCCAGCATAACAAAACTGCTGCCCCTCCTGCCAATCCTCCCCTTACTCTGTGCATCGAGGGTTTCTCTAACATTTCTGGCTGGAGGGTGTGTGTGTTCAGATTCCTTTATTTATTTAATATTCCACGGACACATGAGCTGAGACCAAACTGTGTAATTTTCTTCCCACTCCCTGTGTGCAGCCACTGAATTCGTCTTAATTTCCTGCACCAGTGCCCGTGGACTGGGAGCTGGTTTCTGCCCCCCCTGAAGTGAATGATGCTGTTCAGGAGTTCAGGTGATTAAAACAGGCAGACTCCAGCTAGGCACAGGAAAGGGCATTTTCTCATGTGTGTTCTCTGTGTAATGCAGCAAAAAGCTGAGGGATTGTGGGTTGATGCAGGAGCCTTCAGATGCCACCACTCATTTTGGTGTGTCACCACACGGAGTCATGGCAAAGCTGAGCCCCAGAGACCCCCTGCAAACCACATCCACTCCCCCCCTTGGCTGTTCTTGAGTTTTTTGATTTTGCAACTCCTTTTTTCATGCTCTGGTTGTGTATTTGTGGGGACTCCTGGGGTGTTTTGTGTGGGAAGTCAGAACAAGGCTCCTACAACCCTTGCAGACTGTGGAAATAGGTGTTGGCACATGGTGGCTCACAGCAGGGGAGGGATGGAGGGAGATGGGACATTTCCCATTAAAGGAGGATCTTTGCTTCTCTTTTCATCCACGGGCTTCTCCTGCCCAAACAGAGCCCTTGGAATGCCTGAGTCCTTGAACACTGAGCTGCTGTCTCCTGTGTAGAGTTAGAACTTCATAGAACCACAGAATCGTGGAATGGTTTGGGTTGGAAGGACCTTAAAGCTCATTTTGTTCATGGCAAGGACACCTTCCAGTATCCCAGGTTGCTCCAAGCCCTGTCCAACACGGCCTGGAACACTTCCAGGGATCCAGGGACAGCCACAGCTTCTCTGGGCACCCTGTGCCAGGGCCTGCCCACCCTCACAGGGAAGAATTTCTTCCTAATATCCCATCTAACCCTGCCCTCTGTCAGTGTGAAGCTGTTGCCCCTTGTCCTGTCACTGCATTCTCTTGTAAAAAAAAATTATTAAGAATAAATGAATTAAACAAAGAGTGTTTCATGGGCAGCTGAAAGGCCAGCAGAGGTCACACCGTGTCACTGCTGATTCTCAAACATCCTTTTCTGGCTTCTTGTTAATCCCCAGGCAGAGAAGCCACAAGTGCAGGAGTTGTGTCTGTGCTGCCCCACAGAGCCCCGTGGGCAGGGCCTGGCCCTGCTGTAACCAGCCAAGGCTCCCGCCTGCTGCAGGGGATAATTTTTTGTTTATAGAAAAATCCATAAGGTTTGAGTTATCAAAAGCTGTGTGCACTAGTGGGAAGGACACAAAATCAATGCTGAAATATTGTCTTATTTAATGGCTGCTGTAAATAGCTCTGTTATGATTCTTTAGTAGCAGTGAGTTATGGCACGGGGTGGGGGGCAGTGGGGTGGGCTGGGCTGCAGCCCAGAGCCCCACCAGCCCTGGGGGAGCTGACAGGAGGCTGTGACAGAACAGGGGGAATGGCTTCCCTCTGCCAGAGGACAGGGTTAGATGGGATATTGGGAAGAAATTCTTCCCCCTGAGGGTGGGGAGGCCCTGGCACAGGCTGCCCAGAGAAGCTGTGGCTGCCCCTGGATGCCCAAGGCCAGGTTGGACAGGGCTTGGAGCAACCTGGGAGAGTGGAAGGTGTCCCTGCCCATGGCAGGGGATGGAATGAGGTGGTCTCTAAGGTGTCTTCCAAACAATTCTGTGATTCTGTGATGTCTTAGTTCATGGCTTCATGGGAAGGAATTCAGTAGAATCACAGATGGTACAAACAGGCACACTTTCCACTAGGCCAGGTTGTTCTGAGCCCCATCCAACCTGGCCTGGACCAGGGAAGCCCAAGGCATGTGGCATCCAGAATTTTCCTGGACAACCTGTGGCAGTGCCTCACATGTGTCTTCTCCCCTTCTCCTTTTGTAAGAGATGTTTTTAGAAACATCACTGAGGCTTATAAATGAGGCTTTTTAAACTGTTTAAATACCTGTCATATTTATGGCTTGTTTCCATGTCATTGAATGCAATTATCTGCAGAAGTTCTTTCTAGAAAGTGTTCAGGTAATTTGGAAAACACTGGTATTTTCCCCCCTTTTTGGAAAGGCCTGAGGTGTGGGTTGGGGTTACAGGAGTAACCCAGCTTTGTTTCCAGCAGCAACAGTAATCACTATGAGTGAGAAAAAAATAATATTGCAGGGTTCTTTTCTTGAAAGTCAGAAGGAATTAGGAAATCCTGCTCTGCATCGCTCCTTGAAGGTCAGTCAGGCATTGCTCAGTCCAATCACATGTGCAAACTCCAGCATCTGAGGGCTCACAGAAGCTGATAAAGAGTTTTCCCTGAAGTCCTGCTGCAGCCAGTGGGATCGTGCTGGCATCACCTCTGTCAATATTTAACTCTGGGTCAATACAGCTTGATGTTTGGCTTAACAGAACTTAATATCTGCCGAATGCCAGCCAGGTTCTTGCAAGTGCAGGAGCTGCCTGCTTTGTGGGGAAGGGGTTCCTGGCTGAGGAGGCAGAGTGGTGGGGAAGCAGCCCAGCTCTGCTCCCAGGTGAGGGCTGTGGGTGGCTCCTGCTCCTCTTCACCCCAACAGACAGGGCTGCTAACCCAGAATGGGTTACTGAGGCTGTGCAGGGAACAGGGAGATGAATTTCAGGGGATGAGCCTGTCACTGGTGCAAGGGACAGTCACCAGGCAGGGCTGCAGCTCGAGGAGCAGCAGCTTCCCAAGGCATCTGTCCCTTTCTGTGTGAGCTGCTGGGGCTCATGGAGCTCCATCTGGCACAGAAGACGCACAGCACAGAATCACAGAATGGTTGGGGTTGGAAGGGACCTTAAAGCCCATCTTTCTAACCCTCTTCCACTAAACCAGTTGCTCCAATAGAGACCCTCTGGTCCCATCAACATCCCCAACATGTGAATGCTGCTTTTTTTCCCTGTTTTTTTTGTTCTCATAAGTTTTTCCCTTTACCTGCCCAGCAGTGATGCCCTGAGGCTCCTGCAGGCTGCTGGCAGCTGCCCCTCTGTCTTCCCCTCAGCCTGGCATTTGTCCCCTCCTCCCCACAGCCCAAGTCTTTGGGCAGCACTCAGCCAGTGACAGGGGTTTCTTTTTATGGTGGTTTTAATATTCATGACACATGCAAATTAGGGGAAAAGGTAATTGTCCCAATTAACACTAAATAGGTTTTTCTCACACATCTTGAATAATTCGATGCTTCTGCTTATCTCATAAAAAGTTTCCTGGTGGAACTGCCTCAGCCTCAGTATTCATACAAGAGCCTGCTGAGCCTTGGTAATTAAGCTGTGATTAGCCAGCTATAAATATGTGGGGTGGAATTCTACACTGCACTCGTAGGGCACCCAGAGATGATAATAAAGTGATCAGATCAGTGAGCACCTCAGGTACAGCGGCAGTGGTGGGAGAAAGCTTTTGTTGTTGATGGCAGGTCAGCTGCCATGGGTCAGCTCCTCTGGGCTGCAAGCTGGGGCTGAGTGCTGCACCAAGGCTGCTCCTGGTAGATCATTCCCACTGGGAGGTTCGCTGTCCCACCAGCATTTCCTCACAGGAAGGGGTGGTCAGGCTTTGGAAGGGGCTGTGCAGGGAGGTTTGGAGTCCCCATCCCTGGAGGAATGACTGGACATGGCACTCAGTGCTGTGGTCTGAGTGACAAGGTGGGCATCAGGCATAGGCTGGGCTCGATGATCCTGCAGGTCTTTTCCAACCTTATGATTCTGGGATTCCCATGAACAGGAGAGTGGTGGTGAATTGGCTTTTTGAGGAGGGGGCTCACGGCGTTCCTCTGCTCCCCCTGTGTAGCAGAATTTTTTAGGGACAGTGGACATGATCTGTATATGGACTGTGACTGAATCACCCAGACTGGGCCCTATGGCTGAGGCCTGTAGGAGTTGTGGTGCAGTTAAGAATCACAGCTTAAGGTGTCAGCCAAAGATAGAGTTTTCTAGTAGGTAGTAGGTATAGTAATTAGTGCAGACACAGTAGCTGCTTTAAGAGTTTGTTCAACAATAAGTGTTTGCATTCTTTCCTGTGCTGTGTGCCAATGAACATGCACCTGTACATGTAAACTATGTGGAAGTGTGTATAACCTGCCATTTCAGCCAGAATAAACAGAGAAAGTAGCATTAACCATATTGGTTGTATCTGTGTTTTGCTCTCGCCCAGACTTCCCATTATTTCGGGGTTCCCTCGTCTTCACCCTTGTCCCCTGCATTTGGGCTCCAGAGATGTGGTGAGTGAGATCCTCCTCCCACCCAGAGCAGAGGACAGCTCCTGGGCTTGAAACCAAGGGCCACGGGGTTGTGTTCATCCAGCCACAGACATGATGGATCTCATGGCCTCTGGATCCAACTGCAGCTGTTTGTGATGTCAGGGGACTGCTCTCCAGTGAATTACAGCTGATACTTCATCACACACATTATTCTGGTAAGGAATAAACTGGAGGAAGCCAGGACAATTTGGAGAAGAAAGCGAACTGACAGTTCCCGGGTAAATGATTCATTATTCACTCAGCTCTGGCTGCTTATTGCACTTGCCCCGACTCCTGAACAAAAGTTGGCTCATTTCAAACCCTGCTGCACTCCTATTTCTCTGCTGTGACATGACCTGGCAGCTAAAATGTTCACGAACACACTTATCTTATGAATTAGAAGTTCTGTCAAACCTGATTCTGCAAACTGCTCGCAGGAAATTCATATCAGCTGCTAATTTCCATCCCTTTACGTCTCAAATACCATTTGTGAGCTTTCTAACTCAATGCTATTTCAGTTTTAAAAGCACTTCAGGAAAACAACGTGGGATTATTTGGCAGGAGGCAGTTGTCTAAAGCACTGTCAGAACAAGCACTTTCTCTTTAGCAGCCTCTTTCCTCACCATTACAGCTCCTGCAGGGGCTGGTACAGGCTCGGCCCCTTTGGGCCTGGCACTAGAGAACAACGTGCACAAAATCCTGATGATTTTGTAGAGTTTGACAGACTGTCGTGGAAGTGTTCCAGTCATGTGAATGAGGAGGCAAACAGGGAAATCTGAGACTTCAGAACGCTGTGCAAGAGCAAAGGGATGGATGCTGAGGAGTGCAGCACCAGAGAGGGAATGGCAGAGCCCACTCCGTGCCCAGGTGAGGGGAGAAACAGAGGTGGAACAGAAAACAGTGAACCAGTCTATGTCAAATGAACTGAACTGAACGAAGTGTTCACAAAGAAGATCCTGAACAAAATTCAGAGAAAGAAAAATAAAGATTCAGCCTGCCCTCTGGGCTGGGATGTGTGGGTGGATGCGGTGAGTTCCAGCCAGCCCTGGACGTGAGTGCAGATACCTGTGAGCAGCCAGAGCCAAGCTGCCAGCAGGAAACTTCCCGCAGAGGGCTGTGAATGCATCCCACGTCATCCAACAACTCTGCTCGCTGTTCTAGCCCGAGGCAGTGTTAGAATAACCACAGAGAGCACTAGCAGGCGTTAGCTTCGGTTTGGGCTGTTTGGCACAAAGAACCGCGTCCCTATACGTGCTTATTCAGGCTGGGAGGGGAGATGGAAGCGTTCCCTTTCATTGCTGATTTCTCCATCTGTTTTCTGTCTCTGCTTTGTTCGCCTGCAGCGCTGCGTGGGTGCTTGTTGGGGAAGGGCGTTCCAGAGCCCTTGCACAGTTTCCCTGGTAAACACGATTTGATAGTCACTTCAAGTGCGGCTTTTGCAGTGTTCTCACATTTCATTCCTTTGTGCTCTGCCAATCCAGCCGGGTCCTGCTGCTCCTTTTGTCCCCCTGCTCTTCCAGCCCACTCCTGCCCCCACCCACGAATGCAGCGAGAAGTATTTTTTTCCAATTTAACGCTGACCAATTTTTATGTGCGGCTGTAAGTGGGTCCATTAGCGCTGGTCAGAGGAAAGCTGAAGAACATTTGGCAGATAATTGGGCCTGGATCCATCAGAAGGTCCTGATGTGGAGCCTGCAGCTCTCTGCTGGTGAAACATCCGTGTAAAGAGCTCTGCAGCTGAGGCTTCGTTAGAACTGCCCGTCACGACATTCCTCCTAAAGCTCTCAATACACCAGGGACTCCTCTGGATCTACCCAAAATAGCAGCTCTCTACTTAGGCAGCCGTGTACTGAGACGGGAGTCGTCTCATTTAAATGTTCCCGGCTGTAGGCATGACCTGAACCTCTTTGTGGGATGTGCTGGGCTATCAAAGCCTCACTCTTCACGGCTCTCGTTAGTCCTGGAGGACGTGGGGGCTGGAGGTGGCACCCGGCTGTGTCCCTGGGCTGAGTGTATAATTTTCCAGCCACATCTGGAAAGGGGCAGATGTGTAATTGCATGTAAATGGTCATTTGTCACAGTGAAACTGTCATTTCTAGTAGGATTACCCTTGAAAAGAAGGCTGTACCTTTGGATGAGGAGATAATTGCAGTGTTCACGGAACTGAGCGACAGTCAGATAAAATCTGGGGCACTTTCCCCAGCTCTGTTCAAATTCTGCTCATCCTCAGCCTGGCACACCTGTGCAGCTGCTCTGGGGCCACTGTCTCATGCCTGACTTTTGTTTCCCCATGGATTTTCCAGCTGTGCCTGTGCCCAGCTCTGCTGCTCTGTGCTGGAACCTGCTGCTGGCTCGGGACCTTCTGCACCTTGGCACAATGCTCAGGGCAGCTCAGGGTGTGCCTCCAGAACAAACATAAGGTTTATTTAAGTGGCTGTTAGGGGATCACAACGTTCTCTGAACCAACAAAATGAACCTTCCTTAAGTCTCTTAAAAACATTCAACACTGAGAGAAGATGCAGAGTAGACAAGACATCTCCTGCACAAGACATGATGAGTTCCTCCTGAGCCTCCAGTCTGTCACAGCCTGATCATGTCAACTGTCCCAGGATCCTCCAAAGGCATCAGCTCTTCAGGGTCACCCACCAGCTGCGCTGTTCTGCACCCCTGCCCTCTCCATCAGCACAGGGCAGTGTGATGGATCCCACCTCCTTGTCCACCACCAAACCCTGCACATGCTCGTGGTGTCGGCCTGGCTGTGCAGAGGAGGTGTGGGCTCCCATCCCTGCTGATTAATCCGGAAGAGACATTATTTAAGATTATTGTTGCACCACTGAGATGAAGTCAGAGGATGTTGGCTTGCTGGGATGTCGGATGGCTTCGTGCAGAACACACACCGAGGGTGATGCTGTGCAGGATGAATGCCAGCGAGCGGGGAGTTTTCAGACATGCAGATTTGTTTTGTGGATCATCATCTGTTCCTTCTGTGTGCTACTTAAACTGGCTGTTGTTATGCAAATCCCGTAATGTATTTAGGAGTGCTCTCCAGAGATTTCAAATGGCATCTAATCTGGTTAGCAGACCCATTCTGCAAGAGACCTGGCTAATGTGTTCAGCTAAAGATGAGATATTGGTATTTTATGCATGTGACTGGCGACAGAGGCTGTTTTATCCCATTCACCAAGCACTTACAGCACTCTGACTGACCCAAAACCCGTGTAACTGCCAGGAAGAAGAATAAACGCACAAATAATGGGAACAAGCAAGTACAATGTATTTACAGCTCCTGACAGTGCCTCGGAGTCGCTGCAAACTGGGAACTTGCCTGTTCTCCTGAGTTAAACAAGACTGGGCTGAGTCTGTACCTGGATGAGAAATCCAGGAGCTCCCAGAGCTCCTAACCCTTGTTATCAGTGTCATTTCAGGCCCCCGTGCTCCTTCCCTCTGCTCCCTGGATTTAGTTGTTACCAGTTTCATTTGCAAACAACCAGAGAGTTGTTTTGTGCCTCCAGATTGATGAGAATTCCATGCCCAGGCTTCTTCCTGATGTCCTTCAGTCCATCCACTTGGGCTGTGGGATGTCCAACAGGAAACAATCCCTTCTAAATATGTTTTTAATGCAATTATTTTCATGCAAATAAGTGTTTCTGTTTTACTGGCTGAATTTAAAAGCTATGTGTATTCACTTGGAATGTTCCACTGAAACCACTTATTTCTAGCCCAAATGGCAACCCAGACTTTTTGACCAAATGGCACTTTACTCTCTGCTAGCTGAAACAAATGTTTCTGTTTTTTCTTTTAAATGCTGCGCTAGAATTGGATTGAGAGAAGTCAGCTCAAAAAAGTATCTCATTGAAATAAAAAATGTTAATTGAAAAAGTTTTTGCACTAAATTTAAATTTAAAAGGCAAATGTCTTCAACAAAGCAACGCCAGCGATTAAATAATTTTGATGTACATGAAACACTTTATCAAATTAATCTTTCCTTTGAAGACTATAAATACAGTAACATTCACGTTTGTGTATTATGGAAATGCAGGGTTTGGTGGAGTTCTTGTTCCTGGTTCCATGTAGCTCTGGGCTGGCTCCTCGTTCCCTTCTCCACCATCTGCTCAGTGTCTCCTACCCCAGAACTGTCCCACGTGCCACTGTAATGTTCCTTGTCAGATGACAGATTTCGGGGAGCTTTAGTAATTAGGAACTCCACTCTCATCAAGGAAAATAATTAGTGTGAATGCTTGTGGTTTACTAAAGCAGCTCAATTAAAGAGAGTAACAAGCTTTTTACAGCAACAAAGGAGGGACTAAGCAGGCCTTGGTGAGTAAATAAAGCTGTAATCAGTGTGATTAATTTAAAGTCTCAGGAAGGCAGGAATTGGATTGATATTCCAAAAGTCTCACATGTCTCATGAGATCTCAGAAGAAATCATTCCACATTTCAGGGCTAACATGAG
The DNA here is from genome assembly GCA_037834095.1 of Argya squamiceps. NCBI lineage: Eukaryota > Metazoa > Chordata > Aves > Passeriformes > Leiothrichidae > Argya > Argya squamiceps. The sequence goes on along the minus strand of JBBMKD010000079.1, from coordinate 3,533,317 downwards.
GCCTCGTTAATTGCGAACAAGTAGTAGAAGTAAAGCCTGACAAATGTAATTTGCTATTAATTTCCTCTGAAGCACAGATTTTCATGAGTGTTTTCATGGGGCTCCTAAAAAATCTCTATGTGTTTTCTGGCTAAAATAAATTCAAGGGAGGTTTAGGAATGGGCTGGCTTTTAACCAGGATCATTAAAACCATCCCTTTGCATTTTTTTCCCCCCTGGCACTATCATGGGGACTTCCTTGTGCTGTTTCTGTTGCTCAAGCAATTCGTGCTACTGATATTCCTTCTCTTACACCTGACATTTGGCATTCCTCCACAGTTAATTTTGGGATACAACAAACCCTAAACAGCTGGACAGGAACCTGGGCTGTAAATCATAACCAGCTTTAATTTAGTTCATTTCCCGCTGGTGACTGATGGTTTTATGGTGCTTTACTGCACTTCATAATAATTTAAAGCAGATATTTAGTATGTCTATAAAACCTCTTTCACGAGGTTCTGGGGAAGGGAAGGTAAATACTCTCCATGTTTTTGGTTGAGTTACAAACTGTTGACAAGTCAGTCTACAAAATAAGTAATTCCTGGGGGTGGAGGAGTCTCTGAACCCCTTTGCTCATGGGAACCCATTTATGGGGAGTTCTCAGTTTTTTCTGATTAAATCCAGACAGGCTTAATGCTGAAATCAGTTTTTGAGCCTGGGAAACATCCTCATAATGTTTCAGTCTAGAAATGTCCTATCAGACAATTCTTGGGTCTCCTTTTACTGCAAAACACAAGGATTGAATAATTTCCTTTGATAAGTATTTTTCACTCTCTCTCATTTTTCTAATGCTTCCAGCACTCTCAAAATTTCTTCTCAGCCTTTTTTAGTGGGAAAAGAAAAATCATTTGAGTGTCTTATAATTGATGATTTCCATGACAATTATCTGAGAATTAGCACCTCTGATTGCTGAGTCTTTCCCTTTGCACAAGGCAGAGCTCAGGGAGGTTCTGAGTGATTTTAGTGCAAATCCAGCAGCCCGTCAGTGAGACCCTGGCTGCATCCGGCTGGGTAGTGAGGTGAAGTCTCCTTCTCGAATTACAGCTCGGGTTCTGCTCGTTCTGTTGCGTTTCCCCGAGTTTCCTCTTGCTGAACGTTGGTGAAATTGTGTCTTGGCTGATGAAAATAAACACTCCAGCGCTGTGTCAGTCTGCTGTGGCACCCCGGAGAGAGACGTGGCATTTCCAGCAGACATCTGAGCAGGGAGAGGCAAAACAGAGCCTAATTGAAAATACAGCTGGATCAGGACAGTCCTGATGTGGTCCTGGGGACATGGAAATGCGGAGGGTCAGGGGGTGCATGGGCAGAGTGATGGTACCTGACAGGGCTTGGGTGTCCTTGGAGAGACTCTGCTCAGACCAAGGTCAGCCTCCAGTGGGAAACCAGACAAAAACCTGCAGAAGAAGCATAATTCTAAATTCTAATTCTAGAATTTATGAAGTTGTCACTTTGCAGTGTTGCCTGGACTGGCTGTGGCTCTTGAGAGCATCCTGCCCATGCCGTGCCAGCTCATCCTCCGTGGATATGGGTCCAGGGCATCCCCAGGCTGCCCTCCCTGCCACACTCCTGAAAACACATCCTCCTTGAGAGGGAATTTCATTTGCAAGTCTCCAGGTTTTGGATTATCCTTCCCAATCCCCTGCAGTATTATGAATTATTTTCAAATTTAACTGGAGTGTTTCTGTGAACCTTGCCCGTGAACTCTGCAGTAATTTGTATTGTAATGGGAAGGGCAGCGTGGCATGGAAAGAACCTTTCCATAAATAAATGCTGTGTGCTGGGGAGCACCTGCAGCAGGAATGAAAAATCAGAGGCGATGGGGCTATTTCAGCAAGTTCAAATTCCAACCAACCTCCTTTCAGCAGAGGAAAATACCATTCCAATACCTGCTGTGGTGTTCATTTGCACTGGAGAAGGATCAGCGTTTGCATTAGGTTCTCCAAATTTTGATAACCTCATTTCCCCTGAGGGAGTTTTTGGGCAGGATAATGTATAGCCCCATGTTGTGTGTTCCGAATTCCATTTGCGAGAGATCAGGATTTTATTGCCAGAGCAGCATTTAAAAATTGCTCTCTCTTTTTCTTGGCTTTGTGGGAATTTACAGGCCCAGAGCGGAAAGAAAAGGATTTTTTGATAAGATGTAGGCTTGATTTTTATTTATTAGTTTTGATGGGGATCTTTACCCCATGGATGAATCTTGCTAGTTATAAAAAGTAGTTGCTGAAAATGCCCAGCTCCTTCCTGCAGTGGTGCTGGAGCTGCCAGTGCAGGGTTTCCCAGCACAGGAAAGGCTGTTCTGGAGCTGAAACACCCGGTGGTCTGAATGCCCAGCCACCAGCATTGCCAGACAGGCAGCTCCAAGAGAGAGAGCTCAGCTTTTCCTAAAAATAGGACTTCTTTGAGGAGTTTGAAGTTTTTTTCCCTTTATTCCTGCCTTTATGCCATCATCCAGCAGCTGCTGGGGCAGCTGAGTCTTGTGCTCAGGTACCTCCCTGCAGGTGCCTTGCCTTGGATCCCTCTCCTCTTCCTCCTCCTCCTCCTCCTCCTCCTCCTCCTCCTCCTCCTCCTCCTCCTCCTCCTCCTCCTCCTCACTGCTCCCTGTTCCCTGTGGTGCCAGATTTCAGGGAGGCTGGGGAGGCTGGAGGTGTGAGCAAACATTGTCCAGTGCACACTGGGCTCCTGCTCCAGCCCAGATCCATTTTGGGGGTGTCTGGGTGCTCCCCACTGCTGGGTCAGCTCTGTCTGGCTCTGTCTCTGAGCTTGGAATGTGCATCAGCTTTCCCCACTGAGTTTTCCACTTGTTTTTTATTTAATGGAGCATCTCTCAAGGTGTCTCCTGCTCACTGGTCTCCTGAAGGATTGAGGCATTGATGCAGATCATGGGAATTATTCCTGGGACAGTGGTTTGGGCTGTTCCACTCCAACCCAGCTATGGGCTGAGATCCTTTAAATGCACGTGTTCCTTTCCTGACAAATTAACAGAGGAACTCATTAATTCCTAATTGCTGCTAATTAATCCTCTGTATGGTTTCTCATGTTTATGAGCAGATGAAGTAGAACTTTGCTCATCGACGCCTTGAGAACATTTAAGCCTTTTGTGTGGCTTGTTAAATCATCACATTTCAAACTTCCCAGCGACCAAAGTAGTCAGTAATTAATTGATATCCCTGTGGTACGAGGTAACTGAATGTTGGTTTTCTAGTCCTGCTTTACTTTGTGTGTTTTCATGTCATATGGCAAATTAACTCATTTCCATATTTTTCTCTGAACACTTTCAGAGCCATGGTCCCTGTGAGGCTGCTCTCTGAGTTCCCTTTGCCCATGGGTGACCTTTTTAGAAGTCTTCACTCCAGCCCTTTTCCCCTCAAAGCTCCATTCTTCCAACCCAGCTGAAGAACAGCAGGACAAATCTCATCAAACTTGTTGCTTCTTGGTAGCAACTGGAGGTAAATGGATGTTCCTTTCCCTCTGGGGGTAATGATGGTTTGAAACTCCCTGTCCTGCCTCCACTGCCTTCATTTGGCAGGTCTTTGGGAGTTTATATAATCTGGCAGTGATCCTCTGTCTAAACCCTGTCCAGCATTTCATGCAATAAACTTAATGGACTTTTCCATCTTGGAACAGCTGAATTCTTTCAGAGCAGCTGCTCTGGTTTATTGATGGGCTCATTAGAGCACTGCCACCGGCCCAGGAGGGACTTTGTACCTATCCCAGCGTGGAACATAAACTGGGCATTTCCAGGTGATCCTGCATAAAGGCTGGGAGCCCCTGTGGCTGGGATTGATGGCTGGGATTGCAGGAGCTCAGACAAGGAGCCTGGGGAGATGGAGCTGAGGACTGCAGGGAAAGCCAGAGGGCAGGGGCAGTGTGCTGAGCCCTGGCTGGCAGGCAGGAATGCTGTTCCACGGTTTCCTGTGGGATCTGTGTCTTTTTGGGGCGGGAGATTGCACTGAGAGGCTGAGCTGAGGGTCTGTGGGTCTCTCCCTGCAGCCCTGCCAGGGAAAGTGGCACTTCTCTCACTACTACATTTGGAGAAAATCTAAACAATTTGAGATTGTTTTAAAATTTTCTTTAGAGGGCTTGTAATGAAAGTGATTCCCCTCCAAGCAAGAACATTGCCTTTTCCACATAGCTCTGTTGTTTACTTCATCCATCATCCTTGCTCGGGAGCTCAGTTCATAGGAGTGCCCTGACTGCTTGTTTGGGTGTGAAAATTGAAATTTCAGTTCTTGTGCTTGTCTACAGAAGTCACCTGGCCTGTGTCCATCGGTGAGCTGGTCCAGACTGTTTCATCAAACCTCCACTTTTAGGGGAATAAAAATTCCAGCTTTATTTTCTGGGGCTGTTCTGCATCACCCACCTCAATCACGCTGTGATAGAAAACATTCAGGATTGCACTTGTTTACAGGACCCTTCTAGGGATCAGCATCTCCTGGGAAAAAAGCCTCAAAGGAGTAGGAATAAACTCAAAAGGTCTCCAAATCTCGTATTTAACATTCATGATCATTTTAACAGTTCTTTAGGTCCCAGCTGGCACATTCAGACCCACAGAACAGCCCTGTCTTTGCTTTGTCGAGCTGGAGGAGATAAGAGTGAGAGGAAAAGCCTTGTGCAGCATGTCTGGAAGGGACAGGTCCTCTCAGGAGCATTTGGAGCACAGGCTTTAGGATAATTAGGGCTTGTGTTTGGGTGAGCAGGTGCCAAAGGCTGCCCTGTCCAAACTGCCCCTAACCCAGCCCACCGTGTGCTATAAATCCTGTCAGAAATAAATAACCCAGCCCACAAACCAGTGATTCAGCCCTCAGAACCTCAGATGGTTTTGTTTGTGTTATTTCCATTTGCCTGGGTAATCGAATTTGTTGGAATTAGGGGTTTGTCTGGATAATAACGTTTCCTCACCCTCTGGCAGGGGAGCAAATGCTGATGTGCTGAGTGCTGCATGCATTGGAATAAACTGGCCCTTGATAGCATCAATTACCCACTCCTGATGGATGGCTGAGAGCAGGCTGCCAGCTTGGGATCAGCCACTCTTTCTCTCTGATAGAAATGCTCTGAAGAAATTGCATTTCCAGCATTGGTGGAGACCAGTGTCTCCAATGTCTCTCTGTGCACGTGGAGGGACACTGGGGACAAGGACAGCCTGGCACCCCCTTAGTGCCTGTGGGCTCTGGACAGAGCAGCCCAGCCAAACCCCCACTGGTGACAGTGTTCTGCTGCAATCTGTGCCAGGCCACTCAGGAATTGCCTCTTGGCTGGTGTTCCGTGGGGATTGCTGGAGTCAGGCCCTGCCAGAGCTGTGGTGGCGGGAGCAGGAGCAGCTGTAATGGCTTGTGAAGCTCCTCAGAGGCTGCTCCCCACCTGGATCTCCAGGGGGAGGCTGGGGAATGACAAGTAGTGGCTGTGGTTTGTAGGAGTGAGTGGTGGTGATGGTAAAACCATGTTGTACCTGAGTCCAGTCCTGGTGAGGGATCCATCAATTGCATAATTGGTGTTCTGGTGTAGCTCTGTGTGAGGCAAATACTGCAGCAACCACACCTCTTTGTTCCAGCTTCCCCAGCAGCAGGCTGGCTGATGATCCCTGGGGCTCTGGTGTCTGAGCAGTCCCAGCCAGAGCTGCAGGTAGTATAGGCTGGATATCAGGAAAAAGTTTGTTACAGAAAGGGTAACAAAGTATTGGGATGGTCTGCCCGGGGAGGTGGTGAAGTCACCATCCCTGGATGTATTTAAGAAAAGATTGGTGCCATGGTTTAGTTGTGGTTAGGGTTGGGTTGGACTTGATGATCTTTGAGGTCTCTTCCAACCCCGTGATTCTGTCATTCTGTGATTCTGTGACTCTGCCAGCCCCACATGACCCCTGCCACTGGATTTCCAGCCAGCAGGGGAGCAGGGCCTCTTTCTGCTCCAGCCACTGGAGCTTCCCACAGGCTTGATCCATGGGCTGGGGAGTCTCTCCCCATACAGGGACAACTTCAGGGAGGTTCAGGGGTAGAGTTTTGTGCCAGGGAAGCATCAGCACAGCAAGGGAAACTGGGAATCAGGCAGGTGTGTATGGACAGACTGTGAAGCCTGAAGTGTGAGCAGGGCTGGAGGGGTGGTTGTGTTGTTGATCATCTGGGAACCAGAATTCCTGCTGAAAGACAAACCATCCCTGTTGTATTACCCCTTGTAGCTGCATGATCTGCAGGATGGATTTGGATTAGTGCTGTAGTGACAACCTGCTGAGCAACCCCTGGTTCCTGCAGCCTCTCTGATGCTGCTGTGAGCCGAAGGAGTCCTGTGTGTCCCCATGTTCTGCTCCTGTCTGAGGAGACAGGAGTGGCAGAGCCATTAGCTTGGAGCACATTCCTTAATGTGGCATAAGCAGCTAAAGAAGATGTATTTATGCTCCTTCATTTTCAATTGGTAATCTCAAGAGTGAGGACTGGTAATAAATTCCCTCGCTGGGGCTCCTCTCCCTCCAGCCCCGCCACAGAGGGGAAGAGCAGCTCATTTGCATGAGATAATGAAACTGCAGTGAAATAGTAAAATTGCAAAGCAACTTTGTTTTAATAATGACAGATGCTTCTTAAACACTTCAATTATGCCTCTCCGAGCTCTTTTAGCAAGGCCACAGAAAGGGAGAGCAGTATTCCTGAAATACCTGGAATAAAACTCCCTTCCCACAACATCTCTGAGTGAAAACCTTTCCCCTTTGTTCAAACGAAAGCATTTGGCTTTTTCCTGGCTCAGGGCTTGCCTGTTTCAGGTCTTGAGAGGGGACAGGTGAGTGCTCCCAGGCAGGTCACCCTCCTCAAGGAGAGGTAGTGTGGGCTATAGACCCTGGGAACTTTCAAGGAACTCCCTTTCCTTGTGCTGTGTCCTATGGGAATTGTAAAAATGGTGCCAATTTCCATGGTCCACGACCCCTCAGTGACACAGTGGCAGTACCAGCCTCAACTTCCCCGAGCAAAACTGGCTCCCTGGGTGCTGCAGACACTTTGCTATAAAGAAGCAGCAAATGGTGCATCCAACAAAGCACAGGGAGCAAGATAAACACATTAATGGAAAGAAAAGCTATTATGTGAGCACACAGCGTGCATGGAGAACAGGGAGAGAGATTCTGGGCAGCAGGGGAGGATGGAAATAAGACAACCAGTACTGAAGGGTAAAAAGCCTGAGAGACTGGAATGCTCTGTGCCTGAAATCATTCTGCAGCACGTTTTTGTATTTTCTGCGGTGATCCTCCAACCCTGTGTGCCCCTTTCCCTCCTCTAATGGTGCCCTTTTCCCTTCTGCTGGGGACTGTGCTCTGATTCCTCCTGCCTCCCTTTCAAGCCCATGAAAAGAAACCTCTTGAGAGCCGCTCCTCCCCTCAGCCCGCGCAGTCTCGGGGCTCCGAGGTGTTACCTGTGTCACAGTCACTTTGCTAATTTACGACAACCATTTCAAGGCACATTATATCCAGAGCCCATATGTCACCTCACCGCTGCCAAAAAGAGTTCTTGTTTACTAAGCCGATGCTTTCAGCGCGCTCGGAGTGCTCTAAGTAGCACCATCGATACTACTTAAAATAAAAGGTGTCAGCACCTTGTCTGCCCCTGCGGATTGCTCAGCGCTCTCGGCTCTGAAATGTCCCTGAGCACCGACACGTCCCTGTGAGCTGCCTGATGCTGCTCTGCTCCTGAACCATCCCTGCAGCTCTGCTGTGCCCCATCTCCCCACGAGCAGTTTTTGGGGCTGTGGCAGGAAGGCAGCTCTTGGTTTGGGGCAGGATGACACACACTTTTAGTGGTTTTAATGATGTTAATGTCTGGAAAAGCAGGGTCGTGTGTCTGCAGCTGCTGGTGCTGTCCAGCTCTGGCAGAGGAGCAGCTCTTGGGGTGTGCAGAACCCACAGAGAGCCTGTCCCTGTCACCTGCTGCAGCTGCATCCCCGGGATGTTCCCAGTGCAGTCCTGAGCTGACAGGCCTCTTCTGCTGATGGACCAGGCTCCTGCTCTCTTCCCTTTCCTTACCCCTCTATTTTTTCACTTTTTTTCTGTTTTCTACTGTGTTTCTTTCCCTGTTTACCTGAGCATGGCTGTCTAAGCCAGAGGCTCTGTTTTTTCCTAGTTAAAACTATAAAATTAATACACAACTCCAGTCCCATGGCTGGTAGGATATTTCAGTTTCTGGTGGAAAATATCAGATGCAGGATTCGCACAGAAATTCTTGAAGGGAAATGTCACCAAATTTTTCCAAATGTCACAATCCAGTTTGGATTCAGGCTGTGTGTCTGGAGGCTTGGGGCAGGTTTCTTTTTGTGCTATTCACCTTTCTGCTGGGCTCCCCTGATCCTGCAGGGCCCAGCTGACCCTGTTCCCATTTTGTTCCTCTTGGAAGGGGGAATAATGGAGGGGTCTCTGGAGAAAGCCCCACAGCTCCTGGTTGTGCTTCAAGTCACTTCAGTTTCTCATCTGTGGAGCCAGAGATGGCACGAGCTGGGATCAACTTGTCATGCTCAGTAAGGTGGGTTGGGATGAGATAATGCCACTTGTGAAAATCTCAGCAAGATCCTGAAGGTTCCTGATGCCAGACAGACAAAAGTGTTGTTAAATGGAAAGTTATTATATTATATCCCTGTTTCCATGGCTGTTTGGGCCTCCTCATAGTGATGCAAACACAGTTCTTGTACCATGCAGAGACTGTCCTGCCCAACCCACTCTGGCAGGCACTAGAGGAGACAATGGATTTCCTGCTGCCATTATTCCATCTGTTCCATCCCCAAATTTCCATTAAGGAAACCAAGTGTATTTTACCTGTAAGAACATTCAGGTCCAAACTTACCTGAGTCCTCTCCGAGTGGCAGAGGTTTGGTCTGGTTTGGTTTGGGGAGAGAGAGCCAGGGTGCACAGAGGGGTCGTGGTGGCCCATGTTGGCTCCCTGTCCCTGTGAGAGGGCACAGGGATGTATCAGAACACTGACACCCAGGGTCAGAAAAACACCTGCTCGCTGATGTACAATTACTGCTTTGAAATGGTATTTTGCTGGAAGAAATCCAGGTTAAAAATCATTCTCTGCTGAGCTGAAAATCTAAAATGTCTGAAGGTGCCTGGCCGGGACCAGGAGGTGGGAGGGTGGGCAGGCACCTCTCACCATTTCCCGATTTTCTCCATATTTTGCCCAGAGGGATTAATTGGTGCTTAAAGGGAACTGAACTGCTGTTTTATGAGTGAAATCTGTTGCCTCATTCATTATTCATTCGGAGGTGATTGGCAGCTTCGAGGCGGTGGGTCACAGTCAGTAAAGGGTGAGCTGCTGACTGACAAGGTTAATTACTGCCTGGCGTTATTGCTGATAACGATTTATGTTGACAATTCCTGGTGTTCCTGGCGCAGCTGGAGGTTTGTCATGCAGGGTCAGCCCCGTCCTGCCCCCGCTGTCCTCGGCAGCCGGGAGGGGCCGTTCCCTCGGCACGTGGGAAGAGATTTTGTTCCCAGGGAAGGTCTCTCTCATGATGCAGAAGCAGCTTTGCAAAGGCATCCGTGGCTTTTACCTTTTTTCCTACTTCTTTTTGCTATGTTCTCTGCATATTGATCAGGGTTCAGAGCATGAAAGTGAGTCTGGGCTCAGCTCTGCTGATCCCCCCTCGGCGCCAGCATCGAAGCTTTGGTTTTCTGGGGGCTCAAGTGAATAGAGATGTGAAAGATTTTTGAGGGTGACCCTTAAAAACAATTAAAATGGGAAAGAATTGTCTTTATTTCTCAGCATGCAGGCTGGGCTGTGCCACTGAAGCCCAGAGCCACCCCGGGGGCTGTGCCTCCACTTTTGGGGTTTGTTTTATGGCTGCAGGAAAGGCACAGCTCCAGCTGTGCTGGCTGCTCCCATCCCAGAAAGAGCAGAGCTTCCCTCCCTGCCTCGATATAATAAAGCAGAGTCATAAAGATTTAGACTAATAAACGCTGGCCTTTAGGGTGCTCTCAGCTTTTATCGGGCTAATAAGATTTTTGACTTACACGGGAGGGAAGAGGCAAACAAAGCTTTTATGAACCCGACACCTTGTCAGGGCTCTGGGATCCAGCACCTCCCTGTGATGGAAATCTCAGGCACCTCCAGGCAAACCACGATGGGAGAGAGCTCCTGTGGGTGGCTCCTCATGGAATATCCAGGTTCAGTTACCTGTTTGGTACCAAGCTGTGGGAGGTGTGTGAGGGCAGGGAGAGCTGCACTGTCTGAGCCTCATTGTCTCTTCCCTCCCCCTGCCCAAAATTGGACCTTCCCTTCCTCTCCGTGTGCTTGAGACCATCACCACTGCCCCAAATGTGCCACAACCCCTTTGGTGAGCAGCATCAGCAGCATTTCCCAGGTGTTTGGGTCTAGTTGAGACTATTTTTATCATCACCAGCATTATGGCTGATAAAGTTGGGATGTTGTTAAACAGTGTGAGTTTGGGACAGAACCTGAGCAAGAAGGAAGGGAGATGTTGAGTATAAACAGGCATAAACTTCATTATTTTCTAGAAATTATTTATTTAAAATTTAAAACCATATTACTTCATACAGCAAACTGTGCACTTTGATATATCACAGTGTCTTAAAAAGGAAAATAATCAGAATTTTTTCTTTTTTTTTTTATTTTTTGGAAATTGTATTTACATCAGCCTAGAATGATCCGCAAGTAACACAGTTACTATGAAACCAAAATTGTTACAAAATGTTTACAAAAAACTATATTCATAGAAATTCTGCATGTCCACAAAGGAAAATCCCCTGAATGTCACGGAGACTATTTTTTCCTTTTTCCCACTCTTTTCTCTTTTTTTTTTTTTTTTGTGGTTTTGTGTTTTTTTGTTTTTGTTTTTTTTTCCATTTTTCTTTTTTTTTTTGAGAAACATGTCAAAGTAAGGTACAGAGCAGAGGGCTCATGATGCCAATGCCTGGGAATGCCCCTGCCCTGCCAGCTCCGAGCACTCTGGGGTCTGTTGTACCCCACGGTCACTGGGTGCTGGGGTGAGCACTGGGTGAAGCCACCAGGATCCACGATGTCCCTTTGCTGTGACCTGCCCAGAGAGCCTCTGTGCTGGCACCCAGCTGAGTCCTGCTCCCAGCACCGAGGTGGAACAGAGGGTGCCCAGAGCTGGAGCTGGTTCCCCTTTGCATATTCCATCTCTCTGTGGATCTGTCCCCTCCACACCAGACCTGACACGTGCTGTTGGTTGACTCCAAACAGAAAATCCACCCCAGGATGATGCCTTGAGTTTGAGCTTTCATGTTTTTCAGATTCTGTGCTGCCCAGGGGTGCAGTTCTGAGCTCACAGTCAGTGTCACTCAGCTCTGCACAGAGCAGGGA
>JBBMKD010000079.1:3504333-3521873 GCA_037834095.1 Argya squamiceps | reverse complement strand
CACAGCCTGGAGCTGGAATTGGACAATTAAACCCCAATATGCAAATGGACCAAAACTTATAAAAGTGTGAGACCTCGTGACCGTTTGCCCATTTTGTGCCCATTTTGGGTCCACCTTGGGTGTAGCCCTGACCAGGCTCTTGTCCTGCCCAAGGTGTATCCTTAAAAGCCTTTTAATAAATCCCTACTTTATTCTCAGCTCTGTCCAGTCTCTGTTCCAGGTCAGCCTTCCCAAGGCACCAAGGGAAGCTGCTGGCTGTCCCTGCTGTGTCTCATGAGTTGGAGGGAAAAAGCAAGTGATAAGGTGACAGTGAGCCAAGGTGACAACAGTTTAGACACAGTTTAATAACCCAAACCCAGTTTTTCTGTATTTCCTCCTCAGTTTTCCAGTCCCTCTGCCGAAGTGAAGAAAGGAACCGAGTTAAATAACGTTGGAAGTCGAAGATGATTTCAGTGAGTTGTCACTGGTCCCAACCAGGTCACAGACGTGCTCACAGAAGGCTTTGAGGCTTTGTCCTCAGGTCTGTCCCTTCCCCAGTGTCCCCACACGTGGCTGTGAGGAACATGGGGCTGGCTGCTCCTCCTCTGGCATGAACACACATGGCTTTGGGCTCCGGGAGCAGGAGCACACGGGGAGGCACGGGAGAGGCTCTCCTGGTGAGCTGCCCCCGGGTCCCGCAGGAAGGCTGAGGGCTGAGATTGTCCACGTCCCCTCAGGTCACAGTGAGCGGGGGGCCAGGGGGAAGGGGCTGGGGTCCCAGCAGCTCCTCTGCCTTGGTTTGGGCACTGCAGAACGTTCCCTTATTGGATGTCAGGCGTTCCAAACGAGCAAAACTTCAACACAAAGCCATAATGTAGGTACAGGAATTTGGCTGCAGTTTGTGGCTGATTTAGGGACGGAAGGAAAAGGTTCATCTGCAGGGTTTGATCTGGATGGCAGTACACCAGTAATTCCAGATGCTCACCTGTCACATTTGTGAGTAAAAATCAAATCAGGCTGGTGTCAATAAATGGATGGGTTTTGTGGTATCAGCAATATTTATTTATTTTTTAGAAATCTGCCAAGAAGCAAAACGAATGCTGATTTCTGTGGTATTTTACTCTCTGGACATTTAAAGCCAGCTTCAGGCTTTGTTTTCATCTCTGCTTTTTTTTTTAGAGCTTAGAAATCCACGAGGAAAACATAAAATCTACTACTCTGACAAGCCTAAGGATTTGCAAAGGAATAGAGAAAGCATGTCATTAGCTTTGGGAAGCTGCCCCACACTTCAGTCTTGTCCTCTGCTCAAGGTATTTGGGCAGCAAACTATTAAGAATCTGATACCCATTGCATTGGCAGCTTCCATCCCTAATTTTTCATGGTTTTTGTGCAAAAGGTGAAAATGAATGTAAAATCTTTGCATATCTTTACTTGAGTTGAAGTATGACAAATCACCTGGTTTTGTTTGGGGTCATTCTGTTGTTTCTTTACATTATGGAAAAAGAAAAATAAGGACAAACTGCGTTCCATGATGGGGTGGGGGAGCAGCTCTTCCCCCTTGAGCTGATCTGCTAATTCTGCTCAGCTTGAGACAGCCTTCCTGACTGAGCATGGAGAGGAGCAGGTGGGGAAAAATCCAAAATCAGCTACAGAGAGGTTTGTTCCTTTGGGTGAGGATAAACTTTCCAGAATGGCTGTGCAGCTCGGGAGGGGGAACAGGCTCAGTTCAGCGTTCAGGTTCCTGCAGTGGCCTCAGCACCCTGTGCACCCCTGGCACAGAGCAAGGCTCTGGGTGCAGAGCTGGGGCACGGGCTGCTCCTCCCTGCCCCACCTGCCCTCCACACAGCTGAGGTCCTGTGCAGGTCACTGTCCCTCTTACCCCTGCAGGGGAAGGGCGTTGCTGTTTTCTACACCACCAGCGTTTAAATCAGAGCTTTTAAGCACCTTTGCATCATGTGTGTGACATTCTGGGTTAGAGTGGGCAGAGGAGTTTCCATTTGTTTAATTTTGTGAATGAATCCACATTGTCCCAGTGGCTGCCTGTGGGTCCCCTGGCAGGGATGGAGCTGAGGGACGTTACTCAAGTGTTACCTTAGGTCAGCAGAGGGGTCTTTGGTAATTCTGCCTAAATTCATCTGCAGGACCAACCTTCTGGGTTAAGCAACCTGAAAATAAGAAGACAATTCATGGAAGATTTCCTAAAATCATTTTAGTGTGTGTTTGCTTAAATCCATGGAGAGGCTGCCTGAGGGGTGGCAGTTCGTGGTCAGAGCAGGAGGGATCCCAGGCTTGGCTCTGCTCCTTCCAGGTCAGCCCTGGCTGAGATTCATCTTTCAGGTCCTTGATGCCATGGAGAGCACTTAGTCCTAAACCATGCCCACAGTCCCCTCCCAGTGTGGAGCTGCAGTTCAGCACTCCTGAATTTCATGGAAATCGGTACTTTTGGCTCTTGGAAACAGCTCTGCTCCTGCCCCTGCTGGAGCCTGTGGACCTGGTTGCTTCCCTTGCTTCTCTGCAGGAGAGGCTGAGCTTTGCAGGAAGAGCAGAGGCAGAGCTGAGGACCTGGAGATCACGGTGTCACTCTGGGCTTGGGCTGGAGCTCGGCACAGGGAGTGTGCGTGCTGTCATTGCAGAAGGTCCTGTGCATGCCACGCTGTGCCCTCCCTGGCCTGGAGCTTGGGTCCATTTCAGGCTCACTTTCCCCTTCCCAGTCGGCTGCCCTGGATCTGCTGAGGGACGTGTGTGTCACCTTCTGCCACCGCTCTCCCAGGTGGATGTCCCGCTCCGGATGGCTGCGCCAGCACAGCCGCGAGGTGAGGGCCACCGCGAGCTGCTTGGAGGGCAGGCACAGCCTCCACCATCCCAGTGCTTCCCAGATTCCTCTCCCTCTCCCGGACAATGTATCCAAAATGTGCTCTGTGTGTCGGTGTGGGTCAGGGGCTCACACCCGACCGAGTGCTCCTGTTTATTGCCGTGCTGATGGAGCCGCCCTCGGGGCTCCTCCTCACCCGCTCCGGGCTGGCTCAATTCTGCTTCACCTCCGCCTGTTTTCAGTGTGTAAACATCAGACTCCTGGGTGGTGGTTGGACTCCATGAGGCCTGGAGGATCGAAGCATTAAAAAAAAAAAAAAAAAAAAAGGAATGAAAAGTAACAAAAACAAACGCAAAAAGCCCCAAGACCCACGTTATTGTCCGTGCTTGGAAGTTCCGGCTCCTCTGCGGTGATGGATGCAGCTGGGTTGCAAAGGCCTTGTTCTTGAAATGAACAAACCAGGCTTTTTTTTGTTGTTTTTCTTTTTTTTTTCCTTGTTTTTTTTAAATCCATTCTCCCCTAGTTAAGGGCGCATCCAGCCTTTGTCTGCCGCAACTCCTTTCCCCTCCCACCCACCCCCGCTGCCGTTCCCTAGGGAAACACGGGTGCCAGTCCGGTGTTGCAGGTCATGTTGTCCTTGCCGGGCAGCCGTCGGTCGTTGAAGGTGTGCATGTTGATCACGGCGTCCGTCTTCACCATCACGGGGGGCTGGGGCTTGTGCTTGACCCGGCGCTGGCAGGTGAGGGACAGCCGGATCTCGTCGGCCATGGCGCTGCAGAAGGAGCGCTGGGGACAGCGGGGATGACGCCTTAGGATTTAGCTTTTTATAAAAGCCTTTTAGCTTTTGTTTTTTCATGTATTTGTAACCCTGCAATTCTTTAGTGTGTTAATTGTGAAGCTCCGTAGCCTGTCAAGCTATTGTTCTCCTGTTTTATTCGGACAAAATGATTCCTGTCTAAGGCTGGGACTCAAGGATACCTCACTGTCTCAAAAAGTATAAACAAAGTGAGTTTGGGGGGGGGGAGCAAACTGGGGGTATGTGACTTCATTAGCTGAAGCTGTAATTGGAGGATTAACTCCTGATATGTAAATAGACCAAACTTATATCTGTCTACAAAACTTGTGACTACTGTCTATCTTGGGTGCAGCCCCTCAGAGACTTTTGACTGCCCAGGGTGCATCTATTTATATATTTATTGAAGGTGCCTTCAATAAATCCCTGCTTTTATTCTCCTAATCTTGTCTAGCCTCTGTTTTAGGTAGCCACTCCAAGGCATAGGGGACAAAACTCTCCATTACTGCTGCAGTGTTCTGCTTCCCCAGTGGGTACCCAGTACCCAGATTTAACTCCCCAGCGGCGAGCAGCAGGGCTGGAAGGGCTCAGTGGAGGGTGAGCACCAGGTTTGGGACTGTTTCAGGCATTGGCTGTGCTCTGCAGGGCTGTGTGGACACCTGGCTGACCCCTCTCCCTTGGCAAGGACTGTACCTGTGACATGCTAAATCCTGCACAAAGGCAGAGCTGGAGGTGGCTGGTGCTGTGTGATTGTGCAGGGGGCTGGGACGGGTCTGACCCTCCTGCTACTGGGCAGCTTTTCTTTATCTAGTCCATCATGAGGGCAGCTGGCTTTCATTTCTGGTCATGCACACAACTGCACGTTGCACTTGCTGCACCGGGACACTCATGGAAGAGGAAGGACATAAAAGCAGTTCTGTTGTTTTGTGAATGCTGATCAGCCACTGATGGGCTGTGTCTGTGAGTGTGGCAGAGTGGATAAAACAGTGTGAGGCTTCCTGGTGGGCCCTGACTTGTTCCTCTTTGAGTGGGACTGGGGAGGAGGCATGGATAGTCACACCTGGAACATGCAAGGTGATTTCAAGTGCATGTAACAGCTGAGAAAGGCCCCTCCTAGGGACTTCTGTCTGTATTTTAATGATTTATTTGTCAGCTTGCTCTAAACTGCCCTGCCAGTGTGTCCTGCTCTGGATGCTGCTGCAGCAGATGACCCTGCTCAGAGCAGACGTGACTTTCCCCCGAGTGGAGGCTGTCAGAGGGACAGACCAGTGAGCCTCTGGGGATGGTGTTTTAGGGGTGCCCTCCCTGCCTGTCTCTGGGGTCAGGATGCAAAGCTGGACTAAGGGCAGTGCAGAGAACCAGAGGGAATCAGGCAGTACCTGCTCGCGCTCCGCCGTTTTGCGCAGCTTGTAGATGAACTCCACCATGGCCACGAAGACAGACAGCACCAGGCCTGCTGCCAGGACAATGAAGATCCCTCCGATGTTCTGGATGCCCAGAGCACTGGCCTCCTTGTTCTCATCCTCGGGGCAGCCATTCCCCCGCCACCACTTCTCCTTCATGACGTGGAGCTTGTCCTCCTCCTGGAGCTGCAGGATGGCGATGGTGATCTTGTCCCTGTACGGTGACCCTGGGGATGGGAACAGCGTTGTACACAGAGGGAAAGTGGGACAAAAATCCCACCAAGCAGGGAAGGTGTCTGTGTTAAGCAGAGCAGTTCAGACCTTTCCTCAACAGACAGTAAAGTTTGACAGTAAAGACCTCTCTGGGCAGACACTGTAAAGTTTGGTGTTTGGAAATTACCTCTGTTGTGTTTGTGGTAACCAGCCCCCCTTGGGGTGCCTGCAGAACTTACCCATGGGTGTCCCAATCCCGTAGCCTTTGGTGTCGATGAGCCCCCCGATCTGGGTGAGGTTGCAGTTCCTCTGGGTGATGTACTCGATGGTGGTGGACTCCATCAGCAATGCATAATCGGCCGTCAGGGTTCGCTGGATCCCCTCCTCGTTGTTTTTAACCAGTGCTGTGGGTTTGCTGCTCATGAAAGCCCACATTTTTTCAAACGTGGAAATTTTGGATTTCTGGAAAAAACGATAGCCCCGCCCCCCCCCAGCCCCAAAATAAGAATGAATTCTCCATTTGCTGAAAGCTGATATCTTTTCAGTTTATAACAATTATAATAGTTGAGAACAGATCACACAATGGAGCAACCATGAATTTGTCTTAAATGCCTTCACTGCCCCACATTGTTTATGTTGCCTTAAAGAGAGACAAGTGTTGCACCAGACATCCCACTGTGCATATGCTTCAGGTCCTGAGGTGGAACTGAGACCCTGCCCAAAGCCCTGCAGGCCCCCTTGTCTCCCAGACCTGCTTAAATGTCTTCACTTCCTAACCAGGATTTGTTTACCCTGTAATGTTTTTGCTTGCAGAGAGAACAGAGAGTTTTGGAGGACGTGGTTTTCTCTACACACACTCTATGATATTTTTGTCTTTCCTCAAGCATGGCAAGGAAACATGTCTCCTCTGAGATATGTGCAACTGCCAAACAGATTTAACGTCCCCACGTAAACAGAAGCACAGAGATATTCAAGAAGATTGTCTTACGGCTAAAAATAAACATGGATATTCTTTCACTATCAGCAGACATTCTGTTGCAAAGGAAGGAATATGTTTTCTAGCTTGCTATTCATGTGAATGTGTTTTTTCTTCTAGAAAAATGTGTTGAGTGAGAAGAAATATGGTTATTTTACATCTTGCCATAACATTTGAAAAGTACCACTTATCTACGAGCACCTTCTGAGTTGTCTCCGTCAATCATCACAAAAGCCACAGAATCCCAGAATCCCAGAATGGTTTGAGTTGGGAAAGACCTTGAAGCTCACCCTGTTCCACCCCCTGCCACGGGCAGGGACACCTTCCATTAGACCAGACTGCTGGTCAGAGCTGGCTTTAGTTTAGGAGGATTTCCCAGACAGGCAGAGCAGTGTCGTCTTGCCCCTTTGCTGGTCTCAGTGCTCCCGTGGGTCAGTGCTTCTCCCTCAGACCAGCCCTGGAGCAGCACTTGAATATTGAGGCTTGTGTTCCCACTGCTGCCAGCTCCTTTATGCACCCTTCTTCTTTTCTGCCCAATTTCTTGTTTTTCCTACATCTGTTTTTGCCTTCTTATTTCACAAGAGGCAGCTTAGCCAGCCAAACCTCCTCCTCCACTGTGCTCCTCGGTGAGCCTGGAGCTGGCTGATAAGTCAGAGGGCAGATAAGTCCCTGTGCTGTGCCTGGAATAAGGGTGTCCTCTCAGCAGCTGCTGCACGAGGAGTGGCTGCGGCAGAGCTGTGATTTCAGCTGTCGTTTATCTCTCCACAGGTCTCTGTCCTTCCATGAGGAAGCAGGAGATGGAGCCCCAGCCCAGCCCAACTGCTGCTGCCACAGCTCCCCCTCAATTTCTTCAGCATCACCCAAAATATGCCAGCTTAGGTTCTTCTGATATATAATAAATAATGGTGAGGTAGCTGAAAGTCCCTTGTAATGCTTCATTTTCCAAATGCTTTGCCCATCCACCTCCTTTATTCCAGCATGCTTAGCAAAAGTTAAACAAAAGCTCATCACCCCAAAGCTGGGTAGTGCAGTGCTGTTCAAACAAAGGCTGTTCCTCTGCCTTTAACCCTGTGGGCCCCTTGTGCTGACTGAAATACCCAGGGATTCATTTCTTCTCCATTAAAGCTCGTGCTCGTTATAATCCACTTGATGAATGCGCAGCAGTGGATGTGCTGGAGCAAACTTCATTCAAGAGGCAGGATAATCTCCCTCGCTTGAAAACCTGGACCAGTGCCTGTAAGGTAGATTTGTGGCATCTATCAAGCCTCAAAGAGCAGCAAGAAATGTAGCCTCCAAAAGGATTATTAAATATCTGTACATTACAATGGGTAATTGAAATGAATCGTGCACTCAGCTGGCTGATAAGGACTTGTTTAACATTTATATAGTTCACATCAGAGGCCTCTGGGTTCCTTGCCTCTCCCTCTCTCTTCTCTTTCTGCATTTAATGCTCCTTGGGTGTTGACACAGAGCTTTTAACATCAGTGTTCTCCCAGTTTAGAGCACAGAGCAAAATAAACTGGCAAAAAATCAATAGGCTGCATTTAGTGAAGCAAATGGGACTTGCATGAGGCAGTGGACCTCTTCAGGCAACTGAAATTACATGAGACAGGGCTCCCTGGAAGAGAAAAAATACTTTTCTCTTCTTCTCTTAAATCACTGCTGCTGACCAGCTTGAAAGGACTTAATGTGTTTGGGATGCCAGGAAGAGCCCAGATTTGTCAGTGCTGGCTGTGCTGCTGTGAGCCCAGCTCTGACCCTCCTGGGGCATGCCTGGGTAAGGGCTGGCCAGGAGGATGGAGCTGCTGGTCACTGCTTGCTGGGCAAACCCTTTTCTGACCCAGAGATGGGGCTCCTGAGAGGCGTTTTAAAGACTTTTATTCCATTTTCAGGTTCATGAGAAGGGTGATACGGTGCAAATGTTACAATTCATGCCATCAAAACCAGAAGCCAAGCTATTTCCTAATTACAATACATTACAAGCATTTTTTGGCCTATCAGCTTTTGCCACACAACGCTTCTAATGCTTATAAGCCAATCATCTATTAAAATAGATGGATCTTCCTACAATACATCTTTCATATTTCTGTTTCTCCAGAATGTCTAGTCTATTTGCAAGGCCATCATTTGAAACTTGTTTCTAGTTCAGTTTCTCTCTCAACAATGTCTGCCCTATTCCATGGCCTTTCTAAGTCACCATACTTTATCTCAAAGTTTGCTACAGATGCACAAGACCGTGTGAGCCTTCTGTCAGGCTTTGAGAATTCTCTGTAAATCCATTTCCCACAACTGCTCACTTGTGGAATGAGCAGCTGGACAGAGATCTGGGTGCAGGGCTGAGACCCTGGCAGGGAGGATGAGCTGGGGGATCCCTCCAGGAGAGGAGGGCAGGCCATTGGTGCTGGCAGGGCAGCACACACCCAGCCCTGGTCAGGGCAGTCTCAGGTTTGAAAACTTAATAAGAACACTACTTTTCCAAGGGAAAATTCCCCAGCTGTGGTTCCCAGCACAGGCCTCACAGGCTGATCATTTGCTAAGTCCCAGAAGAAGCTGTGAGAGCGGTGTCAGTCATGGATCCCAAATCTCAGGAGGAGCATCCCTGCTCCAGATCATACCCAATTAAGCCACAGAACATGTTTTGTAGTTGAAGGAAAAGTTCATTTCTCCCCTTCCTCCTCTCAAATACTTGGGCCAAACTGCAAAGGCATTGCTAATTGATGGGAATTTGGATGTCGTCAGCCAGGACTGCACCATAGAAATAAGCAAAACCATCTTAGTAGTAATTTAGTAATAAAGAATGCCTTAAATTGTGTTTATTTTGCTGATGCTTCTTCTGTGTTCTTTATTTGTGTGTACATTTTATTTTGCTGGACCCCTGTTTTTACCATAGTTTACCTTAAAAAATGCTTGCTGGGGTTAGTTACTGGTCTGATCTGGTATTTGCCGTGCTGTGGGCTGGGTGCTAATTTCTTCTCAAGAGATTCATCACTTACTTTTATGGGCTTTTTAAAAGAAGCATATTTCAGTTGGCTTTGGGTAAAGCGACCCTCCTGTGCCCCCACATCCTCTGGAGGCTCCCTCAGTGACAACTTTGCTGCCAAAAGTAGATGAGGAGGAGCTGCTTGGGTGCTCTGAAGCATTAAGATTAATGGTCTGACTCTGGCTTCTTCCTGGCAGAGAAGTTCCCGTGTCAGGAGCTCCGAAACATCAGGAATGATGGAGATATTGCTAATTATCAAGGGCTGGTGCTGCAGCCATTGCTCACACGGCGGGGTCGAGCCTCACCCCTGCTCACATCTCCCCCTCTGACTCGTGTGAGTGGAGCTTCTCCTCGATTTGTTCAGGATAAATAACACCAGGATCTGCTCTGCTGTGCTCTGCATCTTAATCACCCCGTGTTAGTGCTAAATGAGATGTGTGTGTGTGTGTGAGAGCTGAGTGCCAGCCCCCCCAAACGCAGCGACACCAGCAACGCCTCCGAGTTCATTCTTCAGAGTCACAGCTCAGAAGGCAACTTTAATAAGCAGTTCTGCAGGGCCAGTCACCCAAATCAATTAATGGAATCATTTAGAGGAGCCCCTACGAGGCATCTTGCCAAGACATATACGCTTTTTTATCAGCCAAATTGGCAAGAAAGGAACTTTCAGGCTTAAGATTTTCAATTCCAGCCTGTATGAAAAAAATAAATTGATTTCCACCAACTGAAGATACTTAATCTTGAGGATTTAACATTTCTGTGTGAGTGAGTATCTGTGTACACACATACACACACTCACACCCAGACTCCAAACAGATCTGAGAGAGGCAGCATCCTCTGCAGCATGGGAAGGATTTATGAGTTATAATGAACTCTGGATGCTGTTCTTATATTAATTGATCTGTATTTGTTCCTGTAACCCAGTCTGCATTGCCAGGGAATAAACAGCTTCTCAAAAGTTCTTTTCATTAAGTCAAAATCTGCCAATATGGTTGGTAAAGCTCTCTCTTCTTCCCGTTTGCTGTGGCTGGTTTGCTCAGCTGCATGGGGCCAAATTTTGTGGGAGCAGCATCCCTCGTGGTGGGGCTGTCCCAGAGGTGTCTTGGTTCCTTTGGGACCTTCTGCAGCATCCTTGGTGAGCTCTGCACAAGCTCTGGGGGAGCCTGAACATAGGTAGAGCTGGTCAATGCTTTGGGAAACATCTCATGGAAAGCATCTGCCTTCCTCTTCCTCTTCCTCTTCCTCCCATTGTCCACTGCTCCCTAGGATCAGTCCCCAGGGTGGTGCTCTCCTGCATTCCTGGGGGGCTCCAGTATGGGTGGGCACTGACAGAGGGGCTGCAGGGTGTGCTCAGGGTTGGTGTGTGCAGCTTGCAGCTGATTTAACAGGGAGAAATGAAGGAGTGAGACCCTGCTGTGAGGGGAATGACTTTGGGGAGCAGCCACACAAGGAGCCAGGCAGCAATTTGGGCCAAGTCTAGCAGGTAATCCATGGAGAAGGTGAGATCCTTCTTTGTGTGCTGCCATCAGCCTTTGGTCCCAGCAGTGACAGTGTGTTCTGAGCTGCAGGAGTGCTCAGCTCTGGATCTGCAGGAGTGCTTCAGGAGCCCTGGCTGGCCTGGGCTGGCTCTGCTGGTGTCCCCTGGAGCAGAGCTGAGGAAGAGGAGGGAAGCCATGTGCTGTTCTTCCAGTGCTGCCCATCTGAGGGAGTGTGGATCCTCTGCTGGCACCAGGACCTCTGTTCTGTGACAGGTGTCCCATGGAGGTGGCACTGACTGAGCAGATGAACCTAAACCACCACAGGAATCACCCAGCTGAGGACAAAGACCTTTCTGGGGGCTGGGAGGAATCCTGCCTCTCCCTCTGTGCACGAAGGACGAGTGAGCAGAGCGTCCCACGTGGGCACTCCCACTGCTCCAGCAGTGGAAACACTTGTCAGAAGGGACATTCCTGAGAATTCATCTCCATACAACAGTGATAATAAAAAGGAAAAGGAAAATATGCTGCATCAATAAACCATGCCAAGGCTGTTAGAAGCCTGAAGTATGATTCTGATGGATAATGATATGAAGCAATAAATATGCTGTGTCCTGATGATTGTTAAAAGAGACAGTTTCCTTTTATTCCCATATAAAACTGGTGTTGGAAAGCGCAGTTAAAGCACAGTTACAGCCTGCCTTTCCCTGCTGGCTGTTCCAGGTTTATATGGCTTTGGAAGGCACCACCACACATCTGGCAGTGCCATGCACAGAACTGCATGGACCAGCTCCATGGCAGGAGGCAAACTGGGCATTCCCAGGATCGTTAAAGATCAAACCAACCCCTCTGTGATTCTTTATCACCCTCTGCTGCTGCCTGTCAGAGCCAGGACACAGATCCAGGGAGGGCAGTGGCTTCTCAGCCAGATCAGAGCCAAGAGAAGTTGCACGGGAGCAATGCTCTCTCTATTATTAAAATCCAGCATATTGCCTTCCTTTAATGAGTCTTGCCAATTAAACTGCTGAGGCCTCGTCAAGCTGCCATCACCCTGTGCCTGCTCAAATCTTGCAGCACCAGGCACAAGCTTGGTAAAGCCTCAACTGTGTTAGTCACATGCATTTCCTTCTGCATTAGGGTGGTGGAGCGGGAAGGAGCCAGAGGTGCGTGGGAGCCAGCTCCCATTCCTGAGCCAAAGCCTGGGATCTTCCTTTGGGCCTCTTTCCTTGCCAGGGTGATAATTCCTTAATCATCTCTCATTTCTATCCTTTTATTGTCTCTCTTTTTAAACTGGGTTTTTACAGGCCAGCAGTGGTTTTAAAGGTCATTTTACATCTCTCAGTTTCTTTCTATTTTTGAGGCTACGGTGGAATCTGACTGACTTCTGAATTTAATTATGCTTTAAATAGAATAAATTAATGCAATTGGATTGTGATGCATTGGTAGTGTTACCTTGCCCTGGATCTCAGAGGTTAATAAAACTGGATTACATTGATATGAATACCTGAAGGACAAGAAAGATATTTCAGCTGTAAAAAATACTGGTCAGGGAGGGCACTTGGCAACATCTGTCCAGCTTTGGGTTTCATTTGGGCTCTCCTCTGTCCCTGAAGTCTGGCTGGATCAGCCTGGGGGCTCCATGGGGTTGTGCTGGCAGAGACAAGGAAGAGGCTGGGTGGGTCAGATGTGGAAACTGGGAAGATGCTTTAGGGAATATAAGATTTTTCTGCAGTGCTTTAATATGAGCTGCACTTCGGCACATGCTACGTTTTAGGGTGTCTGAGCCAATATCAGGTAGAGCCTGCAAAACTGTAAAATCAGGTTAATTTTGTAACTGTGACTTCAGTTAACAACAGGGAGGGGGATTTAGCCTTGGTGGGACTCAGGTGAGCAATAACTCAGTCTGGGCAAGATGTGAGAGTGAAAGAAGCTGCGTGGCAGGAGCAGCAGGGGCGGCCTGGGAGGCTTTTCTGTCTTTGGATCTTTGTCCCGGCTCCCGTTGGCATCTCTGCCTGGAAGGCAGAAAGCCTCTGCCTGCTCTCACCTTGAAGAAGGTCATGGTAGCTCCATCCTTCACTGCTCCATACTCTATTTTTGTCTGCTTTGCCAAGTCATCTGCCGAGTCGATGGGGGATTCCATCCTCTCCACCGTCAGGAAGGCCGCGAGGTTGGCCGTGTAGGACGAGATGATAATGAGGGTGAAGAACCACCATATGCCACCAATGATCCGTGTAGACAGAGCTTTGGGCATCAGCTCCGAGCCTGGGGTGGGACAGGGGAAGCAGGGAGAGGAAATTGAGGGGAAAAAACCCGTCTTATATATCCATATATACATTTTATATACATATATATGTATGATCAGGTATCACTGTCAAAACTGATACAGCTATGCAATTAAAGCCAACTGGTTTTGAGGGAAATTATCCAGACATCTTGCATGCGAGGACATCAGTGGGGTTTTTGTAGCATTTGCAGAAAAACCCTCTTCCTTGATTACTGACCTTGGGTACGGTGCCCAATTTACAGGAAACATCCAAACTGAAGTAATTAACTGGGCTGCTTTTATGAGATTTAAATAGCAAGCTATTTATGAACTTTTATGAGTGTTTTGTTCTGCCATTTAAAAAGGGCTTTGCTTTTATACAGATTATTTTCAAAAGACTCACTCTGGGGAATGTGTTCAAATACACAAGGTTTTAAAAAAATCAAACACGGAGAGAAAGGAACTATCAGTGTCCAGGGCTTTCAGTGCCAGTCAGAAGTGGGGAAGCAGGAGATGTTACAGCATAAAAGGTGTAGTGGGTCTGGAATGACTTTTATTGAGCAGACATGAAGGTCTAAATGGGTTGTGCTATTTTTGTAATCACCCAAAACACCTTTTAAAGCCAGGCAAGAGCTTTGGGCTTGAAACAGCTGCGCTCAGAGGATTTATCAGCCTGGAATGTGCAACAAAGATTGGGCTTTGCAAAGCAATTTTAGGCAGCGTGGCATCAAAGCAGAGCACGGGGTGTAGTTTTCCTCCCTTCAGAGTGCAGCAAGGAGACACCAGGAAGAGGAGGAGGAGTCCTGGATATTGAGGGTGCTTTGGTTCTCCTCAAGATTCTGCTTCTTCCCCCTTCCATCTCCGGCCCTTTGATGCATTGGATGCTGTGACATCAGCCTGGCTTTGAAATATTTTTCTTCTCAGATGCAGAATTGAGTTAAAAAGAATATAGCTCTTTTCATTTATCAGCATCTGATAAGAGGGATGATTCATCCTGCTAAACCGCCTTGCTGGGAGCTGTCACTGTCCATGAGGGCAGCTGAGATCCAGGAGGGATCTCTATTACAGGCAGCAGTGGAGCTCAGAGCAGGAGCTCTGTGCCTGCCACTGAGCTGGGGCTGTGCTTCTTTTGCTCTCTGGATGTAACCACTGATACACGGTAAATTAAAGTGTGACAAATGTTTGACATTTTTCCACTTATTTCTATTCCTGGATTTTCTGCAATTAGATCACAGCTGAATTTTGTTCCTTATTCAGAGCTGCTCCCAAGCTCCCCCCCCTGCTGCCTTCTGAGCAGATTTATTCTATTCATTCCATCTCTCTGTTCCATTCACACACAGGGATGTAATCCCACCCAGATCCCATTTCTGAGGTCCCTGTGGCTGTGGTGGCTCACACCAGGGCCACTGACAGCTCTCCCGAGGGGCTGCTGGGCAGAGGCTCCCAGGGCAGCTCCTCACCTCTGCCCTGGGCTGGGGGAGCTTCAGGGCATCTCACACTGCTCAGAATGACCAGGGGAGGGGAAAAATGGGGATGGAGCAGAGGGCAAGACACCCTGTCTGCTGGAAAAGTTGATTTAGGACAGAGAGAGAGAGCCAGGTGAGAGATCCTGAAACTGAACAAATGGCTTGAATGAACAGAAATAGGAACTTGCAGAGTCTGTGGGATGTGGGTGAATGAAGCAGCTGAGGGAGACAAAGGCACTGCTCCTCCTTGGAGCACTTGGTGCTCAGCTCCACAGGGGCCAGGAGGTGCTGGGAGGTTCCAACCAAAACAAATTTTCAATTGAAAAAGCCCTGACAGCAGGTGTGTGCCAGCCTACCTTGCTGCATCAGCGCTCCCATCCCGAACCAGAAGCTGTTCAGGAGGGTGAAGTTGTTCTCCACAATGTCTGAGCCCGGGTTGCAGGGGTGGGCGTCGTACCACTCGTAGGGGCTGAACCTGCAGCACACAGAGGAACCAGAGCTTGTTAGGATGCCTTGGGGTGGCTGCCTAGAACAGAGGCTGGACATGATTAAGAAAACAAAAGCAGGTATTTATTAAAGGCTTTCAATAGATACACCCTGGGCAGTCAAAAGCCTCTCAGAGGCTACACCCAAGCTGGACCACGGTCACGAGTTTTTCAGACAATTATAAATTTGATCCATTTACATATCAGGGGTTAATCCTCCAGTTAAAGCTCCAGGTAATGAAGTAATATTCCCCCAGTTTGCTCCCTCCCATTTCACTTTTGTTTATACTTTTTGGAGACTTAGGCTGTAGGGTGTCTTTGGATCTCAGGTCTAGAGGAATTGTTTTCTCTGACCAAAATGTGAAGACAGTAACTAACACTCTATATGGAGTTTAGAGCTGTGCACTAATGCAGCACAGGATTTGAAAAATATGAAGGCTAAAACATTAAGGCATCAGTTAGTCAGGATATGCTGGACAAGACCCTAAAGGAACTGGAAGAAAGGAGTCTCAATACCTCTGGTGCTGCTGTGCAGGGGCTGCTGAGCCTCTGGTGCACAGCTTTAGAGAGAAAAAGGCAAATTCAGCCCAAGTCACCCACACAGATGTAAATCTGTGTCCTGCATTCTGGAGAGCAGAGGCCTGGGAAGCCAAGTCCTCCTGAGGTGTCTCAGGTGGCTGCCCCAGAGCCTTTGGTCACTTTGGATCATTTCTTCAATAGTGTGTCCTACAAGAGCACCCAGAGCATGTGATGGTGGGATGGGATGGGATGGGATGGGATGGGATGGGATGGGATGGGATGGGATGGGATGGGATGGGATGGGATGGGATGAGATGGATGGGATGGGATGGAGTGGGATGGGTGGGATGGGATGGAGTGGGATGGGTGGGATGGGATGAGATGGGATGGGATGGAATGCGATGGGATGGAGTGGGATGGGTGGGATGGGATGGATGGGAGGGGATGGGTGGGATGGGATGGGATGGGATGGAATGGATGGGTGGGGTAGGATGGGATGGGTGGGATGGGATGGGTGGGGTGGGCTGGGTGGGATGAGATGAGATGGGGTGGGAGGAATGCTGCTGGGCTGCCTGGCCGTGCCCAGCCCTCCCACAGGGAAAGGTTGGGAAGATGCACAACCCCCCCTGCTCCAGTTGCCCTGCAAAGGCTGGTGGAGGGGCTGCAAAGTCACCTCCAGTGTCACCTCCCTGCCCCTCACCCCAGCACGGGTGGGACCCGACCAAGGAGGGTTTTGTCACCCTGTCCCCTGAGGAGGGGGTGTCACCCTTGCCACCTTGTCCCTTGCACAGGCTCTCCATGGGGACAGCTCTCCACAAATACCAGCTGGAGTTTGCTCTGCTGCCTGCAAAGAAACCCTCAAATCAAAGGCAAAGCCCCAGCTGGGACCCCGAGGGGTGCCCAAAACCCTGGGGTGTCTGTGCTGCCCCTTCCCCCTGTGCTGCTCTGCCCAGGGCAGGGCTGGGGCCATCCTGCTCCAGCACCTCCCAGCAGGAGCAGAGGAGTTTCTCGGGATGGGGTGGGATGGGATGATGGCTCTTCACCTTGTGCCTGGCCTGCAGGGAGATTGTGGTGTCCACACTCATCAGCCCTAATGCAGCCCCCAGGGGAGAGGAGATGGCCTGAGGGGGGGGGGGAAGAAAAGGGAAAAAAAAAAAAAGGAAAAGAAAAAGAAAAAAAGAAAAGAAAAAGAAAAAAAAGAAAAAAGAAAAGAAAAACAAAAAAGAAAAAAGAAAAGAAAAAGAAAAAGAAAAAAGAAAAAAGAAAAAAAAAAGAAAAAAAAAAGAAAAAGACAAACAGAAAAAAAGAAAAAAGAAAAGAAGAAGAAAAAAAAGAAAAAGTAAAAAGAAGAAGAAATCAGGTAAACTCCCAAATTTCCCAAATTTGGGAGAAGAGTTTATTGTTTATTAAGGGGTCTTGGAAGGGAGAGGAAAAAGAAGAGAGATGTGTTGGGTTTATTTGAAGCAGACATTGGGGACCACTGTGGCTGTCCCAGACCCATCCACCCCCAGGCTTCTCTGTGCCTTCATCCTTCCCTAAATCACCTCCCCTCAATCAGCAGAGGGAATTGTTTGAACGAATTTTAGATTAAAATTAAAGAGTAAGAGCTTCTCCCGCCTAAAACCTCATTTTGGGTTAATCCTCTATTTATCCTAAATGTGAATGAATCAAATAATTGAAGGACAAGGACATGAGAACGATGAGTATCATCATGGAGAGGTTCCCATTATGGTGTGTGGGATTACATCCATCCAATTCCAGGCTGGAGAAGTGGATTAACCCTTCCTGAGGCCTCATCACACCCTGGGAATCCTCTCTGCTGCTGCCCTGGCTGGCCGTGCCCTGTGCTGGGGGAGCAGCCACTGGACCCTCCCTTGGGGAGGGAGAGGGAATAGCCCAGTCCTGGCAGGTCCTGAGGGGGCAGGGGAGGTGACAGGATGGGGACAAACTGGAGAGAGGGATGGGAATGAACCAGAGAGAGGGATGGGGATAAACTGGAGAGAGAGATGGGAATGAACCTGACAGAGAGATGGGAATGAACTGGAGAGGGATGGGGATGAACTGGAGAGAGGGATGGGAATGAACCAGAGAGAGGGATGGGAACAAACTGGAGAGAGGGATGGGAATACACTGGAGGGAGGGGTGGGGATAAACTGGAGAGAGGGATGGGGATAAATTG
>JBBMKD010000079.1:3469414-3504233 GCA_037834095.1 Argya squamiceps | reverse complement strand
GGGATGAGATGGGATGGGATGGGTGGGATGGGATGGGATGGGATGGGATGGAATGGGATGAGATGGATGGGATGGGATGGAGTGGGATGGGTGGGATGGGATGAGATGGGATGGGATGGGATGGAGTGGGATGGGTGGGATGGGATGGAAGGGGATGGGATGGAATGGGATGAGATGGGATGGGATGGAATGGGATGAGATGGCTGGGATGGCATCCAGACCTGTAACCTCTTGTATGTAACAGTTCAAAAACGTGGAAAAAAATGGCATTTTTGATGGACTGAGGGGAGAAGCCCCGGTCATTCTGCAGCAACAGCAGGGACAAACTGGTATTTCAGGAGATTGTCCCACCAATGCACATGGGAATCCGGGTGGGATTTAGGTCATTGAGAAGTAGAACCTTCCACCATCCTGACAAGCAGGAGTTTGGCTCAGTCAGGGCACTGGCAGAACACTGGAATGTGGTGACAGTTTGCTGTGGATTGCTGTGTCACTTGACCCTGTGGTGGGTAGTGGGAGACACTTATTCTCTGTGGGGATGTATTTCCATGGATAGCCCTGCAGTTCTTGGGCAAGACTGAGGGAATTTCCTAGGAATATCTCGGCAAATTCTGCCCAAGATTGGCAGGCAAGCACTGCTGGGAATGAGCTCATTTAGCCAGGATCTGGGGAGGATGCTCAACAGGAGAGATGTTAATATTTTTAGAGCTGTTTATTTACATTTTCTGAGAGTCCCAAATTTTGCAGAGATTAAATTAAAAACATAATTGGTATAATTGCTTTTGAACCAGGCATTAATTATCATCTCCGCTTCCTTCTGGAATCCCTGGAGATTCACAACAGCCCCTTCTCAGAGCCCAGCCCACAGCCTGTAGCAGGAGATGTTTCCCTCTGTAATTCTCCACCAGATGCTCCACCACCCAAGGAGAGGGTTTGTCTCCTTTCAGGAGAATTCATGGCTCAGTTCCAGGGGTCCCCTCGCTCAGACACTTGGATGTGTTTGGAGAAGGGCCCCAGCTTGTATTTCTCTGGGTTATGGTTTTCCCCCCAAGGACCCCCTGAAACCTGAAGCCTGAAGCCTGTAGGGCTTGACCCTTCAATCCTTTCTTGACCTGGTAGGTTGAGCCCCAGCTATCTTTCCTACCAGGAGACCAGATAAGGCCCTGGTCTTCCTTATTCTTCCTCTTGCTCCCCTGGACACCCTTCAAGAATAAAGCCTGGAAAATAGACACAGGGTAAGAGCCTCTTTTGAAGCTTTTGTCTTGTCCCTGGAATATTCCTCCAAAGGACTGAGCTAGCCAAACATCCCTGTGGGGCTGCTGGGGAAATATTTCACCAGCTCTGTGCCAGGAACCTCCTGGCACTGAAACCTGCCCTGGGCACGTGTCAGGGCAGAGCTTGGTCCTGGAGCAGCACCAAGCATGGGAGGGGTCTGTGGGGAAAATCATCACTGAGGATGGACAAGACACAGCCCACAGCTCTTGTGGCTTTAGGAAAGATTACCCTTGGGCACAGCTGTCCTAATTTTTGCTTCTCTTTTCCACCTTCAAGGTACAGGCTAATGATCTCTCCTTTCCTCCCTGGTTTATCTCACCTTCCTGTGGTGCAGACTGTTCCCTGGGCTGGGTTTGGGGTGTGGAACCACAGGTCTTGCTCAGGCTGCACCCTGACATTGCTGCTTGTTCATCCACGTAATGGTTGGGCTGTCCTTGCTGCTCGCCCTCCTCTGCTCTCTAAATCAGAGGAAATCAGCAAGGAAACAAGAACCAGGCTGAACTCAGACCTGGCTTTCTATTGCTGCTTATTCCTTGGAACTTGCTATAGATTCACACCAGAGGTGGGTAAAGGATGGTGTCTTGGTCCTTTCTGTCAGATAAAGCCAGAGTTCAGGAATTAGATTAAAACTTTCTTGGGCTGCCAATGCAAGACTGTGAAAAACAAAGGGAATGGGTAAGATCAATGAGCCTGGCAAGATGACACGCTGGAGAACTTCAAGGTCTGAGTGAAAACCTACTGGTGCAGCTCAAATGACAGAGAAATATTCAGAAATCTGCAAAGCAGCGTCAGCCTCCTGTGCTTGAGCAGGGAAACCATTAGTGGAAGGAAGAGGTAATGAAGGAAGGAGGGAGAGGAGCTCATTGACCCCGTACAGCCAGAGCTCAGATCAATGGGGGAACTCAGGATCCTCCCTGGCTGGCTTCCCTCATCCTCACGTGCACAATGAGCTCTGAGAAATACTTCATCAAAACTAGGATCATTCTCCTGTCTCTTTTGGCTTTTTGGCAGGGAAATTGAAGCATTTTGAAGAAGTTTAAAAGGTCTGACACAAAATACTTTGGAGTCTAAATTGTGTCTCCAGAGAAAATTTCAGTGGATGATCCAGTCCTCGCTGCAGTTGGGATAAAGATTAAACCCACCCTGCCTGCCCTGCAGCCAGAGGGGTTTGGTGGCATTTGGAGGCTGTGTGAGCCCGAGGACAGGTGGCATTTGAGGCCAGCCTGGCACCACGGCCTCCAGACACATCATCCCAGGGAGCTGTGGGGACAGCCAGTGTTGATGGCTCGCTGGGGGCTGGGGGTTGGGAGCAGGGGCTCCATCAATAGCAAAGAAAAACTGATTAAAATGACAGATGGAGCAAATCCATCCTATGCCTGCCTCTAAATACTTCCTGAGTCTGTTTTAAGTGGCATTGACCTATGGTTATGGCATGAGCAGAGGGCTCTGGTGCCTAGTTCAGAAGACTCATGTCTCTGAATTAAGGCTTTTCTATTTTGATTGTGGTTTTCTTCTGAGAATTGGATTGCAGAGGCCTTGCTGGGGTCAAAAGCAGATATTGTTTCCATTACTTCTCAACGCAATAAATATTTTCCCTGTGAAATCTCTTGCTTTCTGTATCTATGTGTTAAAAGAAAATTCCTGCAGAATTTTAATTACCCCGAGTACTTGGTGTTCTTTGAAAGAATAGGATGACAGAAGAAATGTCAGGAGCAAAATGTGAGAAAGAAACTGTAATTGCAATATTTTATGTGTTGAATTTTGTCCAAAAAATAGCCTGACAGGGAAAAATTGTTCTATTACATCATAATACATATAACTGATGTGATGCAGGGAGATGCTGAGGATCATTTCAGAATAAAACCTGAGACAAAGCCACAGTTCTTCAGGTTTTTATCCCTCAACATCAGCCAAAAGCTGCTGTGCTTGGCCAGACATCCGTTTGCACAAAGTGGTGACTGAGGGACTTCACATCAGGACCTGTCCCAGCATTTCCTTCAGCCTTTCTGCAGCATTTCATGTGCAGATACAATTTGCACATTTAACATGCTCTGAAAGTGGGATCGGGACAATTTGGGCTGGATCTGGCCATTATGAGCTGGGAAAAAATAAGCTCATAAATGTAAAATTGTGTTTGAATTGTCACTGCAGGCCACAGGAGCAGTCTAGTGCTTGGTGCCATCAAAGCCAGTGGTGCTGTGGGAGCAGAGCCCACTCAGCTGTGCCCTGCCTGGGTGACAGGGACAGGCAGCCAAGGGCTTTCCATCAGCCAGGGTTTTCCTTCTCATAGTGATGCCTTAAGTTTTAGATTTCATGTTTTTCAGATTCTCTGCTGCTTAGGTGTGTAGTTCTGAGCCTCATATTGAGTTCACAGAGCAGGGAGACAAAACAAATCCTTTTCCTGCTGAAGACCAAGGACAACTTTCTGCCCAACAGCACAAACAATGGTGGACTGAAGGGAGGAACAAGAAGGATGAGACCTCACAACCTGATACTGTAATTGGACAATTAACCCCAGTATGCAAATGGACCAAAACTTTTAAAAATGTAAGCTCTCATGACCAGTCAGCCATTTTTGTGACCATTTTGGGTCCATCTTGGGTGTAGTCCTGGCCAGGCTCTTGTCCTGCCCAAAGTAGATCCTAGAGGCCTTTTAATAAATATCTACTTTATTCCCTAGCTCTGTCCAGTCTCTGTTCCAGGTCAACCTTCCCAAGGCATCAATAGTTATCTTGGGTCCATTTTTCCAGAGGAGAGTCTTGTGCTGCTGAGAGCACCTGGTTATCTCTGCCCCCCTTGGGTGGGGAGGCATGGCAAAGACAAGGGAGGAGGGAAATTGCAGCTGCAATCTGGATCAGGGAGGGCCCTCCATGTCCTCTGAGAGGAAAACACAATATCCAGCTCTGCCCCCATGCAGAGGAGGGATCAGAGGACGTACCTGCCCTGCCATGAACATTTAACATGATTTGAAAGTGGGGTCTGGACAATTTGGGCTGGATCTGGCCATTATGAGCTGGAAAACAACAAACCCCTAATGTGAGCACTGCAGGTGCTCACAGCACTGAGGCCCAGCTCACTCTGCTGTTCTGTGTAATTAGGATATGACAGAGTGAACGCAGGAAATCTGCTCTAAGTGCCCCTCTGGACCTGAGGGATGCTGAAGATTTGTTGCACCATCAGGGTTAATGGAGTCTGCTTGCTCCAGTTGTGTATCTGATCTTTCCTTTGACTCTCTAATGCCAGTGGATGAGGGAGGAAGGTTTCTGGTGGATGCTCCCAGGAAGGTGCAGCACAGCAGACCTTGGGGAAGAGGCTCTGCATGGACCCCCAGACCAAGGCAGCAGGGAGGGCTCTGAAATCCCCACTGGTGTAAAGTCAACTGGAAATAATGAGAAATGAGCATCAGACTGCAGAGTGGGCTCAGGAATCATTCCTGGACATGGTGTTTATGCAAAATATTCCATCGAGGGCCGTGTGTGGTCATGGAGGGCAGGTGCCTGCAGGAGGGGACAAGAGCCTTGTTGTGATTTGAAAAGGTGGGATCATAGATTGAGAGCAATCCAGGACTGTGTCTCATCAAAGGCCCTGTGGAAATAACAAGACATGCAAATGTATGCAAATTCTGCCTTTAAACATAGAGGATTTAAACATGCTAATTAGATGCATATTAATGTCGTAAACAGACACATTGTCTGATCCGTAGCAACGGCTTCTCCTTTCTTTTGCTATAGGGAGGGGTTTGTGTGAGCTTTACTGGTGGAGGGATCAGAGACAGAAGTGGGAAATGGAGTGAAAATGGGAGCTCAGGACCCAGGAGAGGCTGGGAAGGGTGTGAGCAGTGACCAAACAGGAGCATGAATGGACAATGACACAGAGCAGAACTGCTGCTCCTACACCTGGAGGTGCTGACAAGATGGAAAAGCTGCAAAATTTCTGAAACCATGAAAGAAAGCCCATTTTAAAATCCCTTCATACTGTGAGTGTTGTGAAAGTGAGCAGCCAGCCCACGGTGATGGACCAGAGGGTTTGATGCTGCAGCTCCCAGCAGGGAGCAGCATCCCCTTACCTGGCTATGACAAAGAGCACACAGCTGACCCCCAGGTAGGCGAGGAGGATGTACATCCAGATGTCAGGAGAGAGAGGGTTGAGGAAGGAGAACACGCTGGGGTTGGTCCCGTTGGGTTTCCTGTAGAGGATGCTGACCCCCAGGGTCATGAAGGGCTTGGAGAAGTCGATGGCTTTCTCCCGGACATGGGTGATGGTCAGAGGAGCCACGGCCAGGTCAGCTTTCTGCAGAGAGCACACAGGGAGGGGACACAGGCAGGGAGAGAGGAGGAGTTACAATCTGAAGTGTTTCCCTCCCCCTGGAGACACCACAGCTCTCACACAGCAAAAACAAGCCAAAAAAACACAAAGTACAGCCCTGGGGTTCCCCCCTCCTGTTGCACATGTGGTGCACATGTGCTGTGAAATACAGATGTTGGGGTACAGTGTTTGCTGTGAAATACAGATGTTGGGGGTATAATATTCACTGTAAAACACAGCACAACCAAATGGAGGCATTGCAGCCTCTGGAGTTGCTGCCCCAATGTGAGGAGCTCTTCTGAAATGGTCAGAAAAATCAGATTTTACAGAGTTCTACACTGTCAGTGACCCTTGTACTTTCTCCTTGCCACAAGACTCTACAATAGTGAGCAGGCTGTGTGCAGACCCTGCTGTTGGCAGCAGGTTTGTTATTGTTGTTGTCCTTCCTTTCATGTATTGTTGTCCTGCCTTTCAAGAGGAGAGGAGGGTGTGGAGGAAGGCCACTCTGGGTGGAGCTGCAGGGAACCATGCTGTGGCAGTGTGGGGTAAAAGGTTCAATTTCTTTTTCCTCAGTCATTTTATCATACAGCTTGAGAGGCTCAGTCTCAGGCAGGAATGTTCAGTGGGAGGGAGGGAGGTGTGGAGCTGAGACCCTCTGAGAAAACACTATTTAATGATGGACTCCTCAGCCCTTCCAGTTGGAGTGGTCTGGGGTCCATGAGGAATTTCAGCTGAGCATATTCTTTATCCTGACAGCCTGCATGAATTGTGTTTGTTTCTATTATTTCTGTTATTTACTGATTTCTGTGCTAATTCAACCAGCAACTACATGCACCCTCTTTCTGTTGGTTAAGAGCTGCATTTATTCCTCTCACTCAGCATTCATCCAGGTTCTTAAAAGCCACAAGTAAATACATCCAAGGTTTCCTCAATATCACCAGCCTTGCCTGAGCTTTGCAAACCATTCTTTGGGATTATGAACTTCCAAGGAAACACAGACACATAAATTACAGCTCTGAAACTGAGCAGAACCTCCCCCCATGCCAGGAGCCTGGTCGAGATTTATTTAACATCTGGTTCTGAAAATTAAAATTCTAAATTACCCACGAGTGATAATTACTTAGAGATACAGTAGATTTGTCATTATTCATGAACTTTAAATCAATACTGGCTGGAACATACTTTGCTTCAGCAGGAACTGGGGGTTCACTTCAGTAGGAACCAGAGCAGATCCCTGGCCTGTACTGGGGGTAAAGGTTGTGCTAATGGTTTCATTTGAGCTTTCCAATCTGTGATGAAAGATTATATTTCTATTTCTATTTATATTTATATTTATATTTATATTTCTATTTTTATTTATATTTATATTTATATTTATATTTATATTTATATTTATATTTATATTTATTTATATCTTTATAAATAACAGAATCTGGTTCTTTTACTCTAGGAAGAGTCTCTACATGAGCTTTTGTCCACTCACAGGTGTGTGTGTGTCTGTAAGGGACCCTCCTCCAATGATGCAGCCTTAGAGTTCCTGCACACACACCTTCAGGAATTATGTAGCAAGGGTAAAAAATGATGTATTTTTGTTCTAACATGGCTCTCCAGCTGCTACCCAAAAGGTTGGTTTCCTTTCCTTCTCACTTTCCAGATGGAAATACATTTTTACATCAGCCTGGAACAGGAAGAGCCCGTTTCAGTCGCTGGCATTTGTCAAAACCTGTGGAAAATGGGAACAATATTTTCCCAGTGAGCCCATTGTGCCAGCTGTGGTTGTGGTGACATGGACAGAAGCTGAAGGGGGTTGGAAGTGGATGGGCTTTGGTGGCTGCCCAGCCTGAGGTGGGGATGTTCTGCATCCTTGGCACCATCCTGGCAGGTTGGGAGCTTGGCTGCTCCCACCACCTTACAGCACACCTGGAAATTTTGGCTCAGCGCTCCCCACAGTCACAAGGCAGAAATGGCAGAAGAAATGCAGCATTTTCCCTCCTCCATCACTTCTGTGTGGGTGTCCTGACTCACCAGGGAAGAGCAAAGATGCTGAAGGATTTGGCTACGGGTTTTTCTGAAGGAGGCAGCAAATGTTCTGTGGTCAGAACTCACTGGCAGTGGCCAGGCTGAGGCATCCTTGGCCAAACCTGTCAGAATGATACAGTGAGCTAAAGAATTGCCTGGAGTTAGTGCTTTGCCACAGAAAATGAGGAGAGAGGAATCTGCATGGATGCCCAGCGATCCAACTGCTTTTAGCGCAGAAATAAAATTTTACTGTGTCACTCCAGCAGCTCCTGTGATGTGCTCCCAGCCCTGTGTCCTTGCAGGGAATGTCACATTCAGGATCCAGGAGCCTGGGCTGGGGTGTGTCCTGAGCAATTAGAGGCAGTACAGGGCTGCACTTCCATATCCTTTTTACCAATGCAGATTTTTCTGAAGGTGGCCTCTAATTAAGGGTTTGCTGACAGAGAGGATCTAAATCAAACCCACCAAGGGTGAAGCTTTGATTTGTCGTGCTCTGACATTCCAAACTGGGCAGTCAATTACCAGACTCTGGCTGCTTCCAGTCACAGCCCTGACTCTTGTGCTGTTGCACAGTCAGGTGGGTTTTATTAAAGCTGAGGAATTAGAGCAAGTGCCAGTGGCTTAAAGACCCTTGTCCAGCAAAACCACTTAAGCCTACACTTCTGTTTTACTGGAGCTCACACGCCTTCCAAATCTTGTGCTTGTTCTTAAGTGTTCTGCTGAATTGAGGCCAAAAAGATGAATTCTGCCGAGGCAGCTCCACATCAAATGCAGACACTTCTGCAGCACACCTCCAAGGGTTTGGATCTCCTCATTCACCCCGTCACAGCTGCTCTTGGCTGGAGCAGCTCTGAGTTCAGCGGGCGTTCAGCACAGGGGTGATCATATTCACTGCAGAGATATTTGGCTTTCATCAGAAAATGCCAAGCCTTATCTCCAAGTTCTCAGTTATCAGGGAGATGTGGCCTGTGGGTCAGGACAGCTCTTGTGCAGCCACGGTCACTGTGGGAATCCTGCAGTGCCCAGCCTCAGCCAGAGCCAACCCACGGGCAGTGGCCAGTCATGGCAGAGCCCACCAACAGCATAAGCACCAAGATAAATATTTATTCAGGAAAATAAGCTGCCTCTGTGCTTATTTTGCCAATCTGCGTTAGGTATTTACATAAACTAATCATGTGTGTGTTGCCTGAGAGACAGAAATAGTGTGTGTGTGTGTTTTACTGATTTAATTGTTACCCAGGTCTGGCACTGTCATCCCTCAGTCTCTCTTGCCACTGCCAGCACTGGGGTTTCTGCCTTGGGTCCTGTTTCCTTCTCTCCTTGCTTGGCTGCTGTGCCCTGCTCCTGCTCCCTGTGCCCATGGGCTGCTGGGCTCACACCTGCATCTCCCTGCACCTTTCCCTGCAGCAGAGCAGCCCTGGGTGTGGGGGGTGAGGGGGGAAGGCACAGCTGGGCTCTCCTGCAGCTCAGGGCTCAGAGAGGAGGGGGCTGCTGCTGGGACAGGGGTGGGAGTGCTCTGTGAGAGCCCTGTGCCTGCCCAGGGACAGGGAAGCACTCACTGGGAGCAGGGATGCTCAAGGAGAGCAGGGTCAGTGCTAAATGTCTGACTCCTGCTCTTAAAGGCTGCTCTTGCAGCCTCAGTCCTAATTTAGACATAATTTTTGTCAATGGATTCATTCAATATCAGGGATGAATTAAGAATAGATGTCAGGAGGAAAAACCTAGCTGTGAGCTGAAGGGGAGGAATGAGGGCCACGAGGTGCTGTTGGGGCTTTTCTAATCTTCACTTCAAGGGAGATCTCCAGAGCTGGAACTGCCATTAATTGTACCTGAGGGATGTGAAGGCTGGAGGATTCTGGTGAGAATGGCACTGCTCTGAGAGACAAGCCCTGTGCTATGGACTCCTGGCAGGTGAACTAGGGACAGGGAGACCTGCTGAGGCACACAGAGAACTCGTGGCTCCCAATATCCAGATCCTTCACCTGGATCCCTGAGAATGACCCAGCTATGAATCCACCCAATAATGATTTGAGCACAAAAGGAAAAGCTGTTCTGGTTTATTTCTATCCCATCCCTAACACTGAGGTCCTGCAGTGTCTAAACAAAAGGTGGAGGATAAAATTGTTTCATCCAGTGAAATTGTTTGTTCCCTATCCCTGGCCCAGTGACATCCAAATGAAGCCCCAGTTCATGACACTTGAGATAAAACATCCACCAGTGCAGGGGCATTAATGGGGAGCTGGCAGTGTGGTGCAATATGTATTTCTGCCAGAATTTACTGCCAGTAAATGCCCACTTATTGTGGAATTGTTAAATCAGCTGTCAGGAATCGTCCCTGAGGATGGATATTACAACTCCTCTACAGTTACCATTGCCAGGGATTTCCATTAGAAACCCCAGTATTTGCTGCTTCTCTTTTATTCCCACCTGAAGTTGCAGATTGAATGGCAATGTGATGTGCACTGTCGCAGCTGAAGACAAGTTTTATTTGTGAACAAGTTTGTGCAAAATGTCCAGAACAACTCATTCTGCTGGTTTTATGGGATTCTGCCCACAAACAATAGGGAAGATTTGCAGGCGTTGCTTTGCCAGACAACTGGAATTCATAAATCAGAATGGATGGGCCACGGTGTGCAGTGGAGCTTTGCTTGTATCAGTAATAATTTCTATGAATAAACATCAATAGCAGTTCACTGCTGCTGAAAGGAGGAGGTTTGGCTGTTGTCAGCTTCCCTGTTTGTTATGAATAAAGGGCTCAGGAGCTTCTTTGCATCACCTGGGTTCCCCAGACCTCCCTGAATACCTGAGTTCAGCTCTCATGGCCCTTCTGATCAAGGCTCCTCTGCGGGAGTGGCCAGAGGGGTGACAATAAGCAGTAGACTGTGGTGAGGAGAGAGGCTACTTCTCCAGGGAATGAACTGAACTCCTCAAAACAGGGACTTTTTGTGCTGAGGATGAGCAGCAGATGAAAGGCAGCAGGGCAGGGCTGTTGCAGGCAGCTGCATGGGGCTGTTGTCTCTGGATCTGCTACTGGGGACCTGTCGGACAGGGTCGTGCTGTGCCTGCTCTGATTGCTGTTGCTTTTCCTGTTTATGCTTAAGGCCAGACTAGAAACACAGGGATTTTACAAAGGATCATAGCCTGAGGCATCCCTGCCTGTGGCCAGACATATCTGGATCAGAGAGAGCAGAGGGGGAGGATTCGTGACTGCATCAAGCCCAGAGTGCTGGCTGTGTAAACACCTGTCCTGGCATGTGATGTACCTTTGGGCTGCCAACTTTTGGGGATTTACCCCTTTGGTGACACTACCCTTGTCCCCTAGACACTGCTGGCATGCACCTACCCAGCTCCAGACCCCACTCCCAGCAGTGGGTGAGCTCCAGACCGCACTGCCAGCAGAGAGTGAGCTCCAGAGCCCATTCCCAGCAGTGGGTGAGCTCCAGATCCCACTCCCAGCACTGGGTGAGTTGCAGAGCCTGTTCCCAGCTGTGGGTGAGCTCCAGAGCCATTCCCAGCAGTGATTGAGCTCCAGAGCCTGTTCCCAGCACTGGGTGAGCTCTAGACCCTGTTCCCAGCACTGGGTGAGCTCTAGACTCTGTTCCCAGCACTGGGTGAGCTCCAGATCCCACTCCCAGCACTGGGTGAGCTCCAGACCCTGCTCTCAGCAGTGGATGCTGGGCAGAGGAGCCGTGTCCCAGGGGTCTCTGCCAAGGGGAGCAGCCACTGCTGGGTGTCAGTTCTGATCTGTGTCACACTCGTCACTCAGAGCAGAAAAGCACCGGCACCTTCCGCTGGGACACTGCCACTCGTCTCACTCGGCCAGGCTGTTGTGTAAGAGGCTCTGAAATCTGTGTTTTGAGCTGCACAGAGTTTTCCAGAAGGAAAAGCACCGAGGCAGGTTTGCAGAGCTGCTGGTGTGTTCCCCCATGAGGCCGTGTCCTCCTCCCCAGGGCTGTCCTTGCCTGCCCTTGTGCTCTCCTGCTCCCTGGGCCGAGCCAGCCCAGGGCTGCAGTGATTGTCACAGGCTGATTAAGAGTCACTTTGTCCCTATAAGGGACATAATCATGATCATCTGCATTTTACAGATGGAGGAAGCAGTGCACAGAAGCAACTTGTCCAACGTCATTTAGGGCAGAGAAGGCAGATCTGGAAGCCCAGCCCAGCTCCTGAACCACTCATCAGCCCCAGCCAGTGCTTGACTCTCCACACAGCACAGTGACTCACCCAGCAAACTCATTCTTCTCCCATGAATGGTAAGAGCATCACAGCTCTACAGGGGATTATTTTTGTGTCTTTGCTGCTTAGGCCATGAATTCAGAATGTAGCCAGGACCTAGAGGTGATCAAGGGCTGCCCACTTGAGCAGAATACTGGGGAGGAGAGCACTCTGCACTGCCCGCACTGTCGCCTGTGCTGCAGAGAGCAGGGATTCTTTCTGTCCTTAGCTTTTCTTCCAGAGGCCTTCTCTGGGAATCAGATATTCATAAAAACACCAGCTTTCCTCACCTCCATAACTGGGCCCTTGGGATCGGGGGATGTGCTGTAGGCAAGATATCTAATTAGGAAACTGAGCAACCTCCGGCCGCGAGCGGTGGCTTCAGCCTCGGTGATGCTTTGGCAGGAGCAGGAGCAAAGCTGCTGCAACAGGTTCCCTGGGGTTTAATGGGCGTTTTGGAAGTGGCCATGGAAGGAGAAGCACAGCTGCTGTGTGGCAGAGGGAGCTCCGTGTCCCAGGGGATTTTAGAAAATAAGCTGCTCTTAGAGAAAATAAAAAATTAAAGTGTCCAGTGCACACCTGCTCCTGCAGTCTGGATGCCTCCTTTGGACTGGGCTGTGTCTGGGACATGCCTGGGGTCCCCAAGCTGCTGTGCTCATGTTTGTCCTCAGGGGTGAGAGCAGCTCATGCTCATGCTCATGCTGCCAGCCCAGGACAGCCAGAGGAAGCCTCTTCCCTCTCCACATGCCCAGCCTGTGTCCCAGTGTGGGACAGGCTGTGCCTGGAGTCACAGAGCCCATTTCTGTGCTGGGAGAAGGGCCGTTTTCAGGAATTTCAAATGAATATTTGGAAGAGCCAGACACGGGGATATTCTTCCAACAACCCGTGTGACAAGGAGCTGGGTGGGGTCAGGAGCTCGTTGTGGGTATTCTGAGCCAGCAAGAAATGGAACATGTCCCACCCCAAAGAGCCAGCCCCGGGACAGCTCCAGGGACAGCCTGGGCACAGCCAACCCTCAGCAGCCCACCCATGGGCTCACTCACATGGTCGATGAGCTCCTTGATCATGCCATTCCACTGCCCCTTCTCATCCTGTGCCCCGTATTTGCCGTCCTCCACCAGGCGGATCTCGTAGGAGAAGCCCAGGATGATGGCCAGCTCCTTCAGCAGGTCGATGCAGTAACCCTCGAAGCGATCGTTCCCGAACAGGGCGGTGTCGGATTTACGGAACATGACAAAGGGCTCCTCCTGCACAGGGAAAGGAAAAAGTCCCCGTTCAGGGTCACACGGAGGGAGAGCCAGCTCTGCGGGTCAGCCCGAGCCGCCAGGCACCGTCTCTCCAGGCGGGGCTGGCACTGTGACATGTTGGGAATAAATTAACTTTGCACAGCGCATCAGCTAATTAGCAACCTTGTTTACCCCACAAAATTTAATTTTGTCTCTTCTGAGCAGCCAACTGTTTTCCATTTGGTAGGATTTCAGGGAGAAAAATAACCATTTCAGGCTCTGAAAAATGAAGTGTTAGAAACAGTAGAAGAGGGGGAGGACAAACCAGCCCCGAGCCTGACCTGGTACCTGCCATTCACCACAGCCAGCAGGAGGCTGGGGGGTGAAATTCGGAGTGAGGGAGCTGTGCATGGTTGAGGCCACCCCAAAACCTCCCCACTCAGCTCACTGGCACTCCTCTGTGCTGGCTCTACCTGATGCACACACGGGGCTTTGCTGCTGCCCAGGGAAACTTTGTGCTGTCTGCTGCATTTGTGGCTGCCTGGGAGAGCTGGGGGGTGTCTGAACCACAGCAGAGCTGAGCACCACAGCTCACCACAGCACAGGGGACAGGAACTGATGCAGTGACCTCCTAGAACATGCAGAACTAATGCATGCCTTCCCTGGAGCAGGGGCTGGCAGCTGAAATCACACAGAGAAGTCCAGCAGCCTTTGGTGTCTCTCAGGCTTGGGCAGCCACCAAGGACCAGGAGCACTGGGGAGCCTGAGGGAAAAACGTGTGGAGGACAGATGGAAATGGGAAAAGGTGGTGGGCAGCAGGAAAGAGCTGGAAGGCAAGAGGAGGGTGAGGGACCTACAACAAGGCCCTGGCTCAAACTGGGGGTGTCTGCAAGGCTCCTGTCCTTGCTGTGGGGTGGCCAGCGAGGGAGGGTGAGGAAGGGCTATGCCTTGTGCTGGCAAACGCCCTCTGTGATTCTGCTGAGGCACGGAGGGCATGAAGAGGTGGGAGGGCAGGTCTGGAGCCCTCATTAGAGCCCTGTCACTGTGCCTGGTTTGGTGGGGCACGGGTGTCCTGCCCAGGGCTGCTCTGAGGAGGGGGCTGGCCAACCTGGAGGCTGGTGGTGCCTGTCTCTGCCCATCAGCTCTGCCCTGGGCCTCTGTGCTCCCGCAGAGGGGCAGGGGGTGCTCCTTTGGCCCGGCAGCAGGGTCAGGAGGGGACGTGGCAGCACACGAAGCCCCATTTTCAGAGTTCTGAAGCCCGACTGATCTCATCACGCCCGTGGAGTTTAACTTGGCACGCGCAGCTCGGCTCAATCCCACGCTCCCCCGCCGCCTCCTCGGCTCTTTCTGCTCTGGAATTAGTGCTTTGTTTGTGAATCAGCTGAATCTATGGATCCTGATATAAATACGCCGGCTCCAGAGCAGCCATAAAGCACTATTAATTTTGGGAAGCGCTGTAGGGATTACATACATATTTAACAGCCGAAGCACTGAACATTAGGACGCCACTCGCTTCAGTAATGTATCTCCAGGTCTCAAACATTTCCTAGGGGGTAATTCTGAACTCTGTGAACCACTTATTCACGGACTATTTCACAATTTATTACTGAAAATAGCCAGACATCCAATTCACAAGCTCTCTCAGTTTGCTAATCGATTTCTCAGTGAAGGTGCCCTCAATTTCATAACTTCACAGTTCCCATATTGCTTGGGGAGAGCGGCACTGGCTGCTGGGGTAATATTTCTCTTCCAACGAGTCACTGCAATATGAGCAAAAGGGGAAAAAACAACCTTTCATGCTTTTTTCTTTTAAAGGCTCCTCCTATGGCTCTTCTCTCG
Source organism: Argya squamiceps (assembly GCA_037834095.1). NCBI lineage: Eukaryota > Metazoa > Chordata > Aves > Passeriformes > Leiothrichidae > Argya > Argya squamiceps. Next base: position 3,489,354 of record JBBMKD010000079.1, on the reverse strand, counting down.
TCATTTACAGCAGTGCAGAACTACAAAGGGGTGTTGCAAATGCAAATAACATCTAGGGTTGTATTTTATGTTTTAGACTCCAGCAGACGCAGTGCAATTACTGCAGAACTGAGGTCTGAGCACAGTCCCCTCCTCCCCTGGGCACAGGGATCCAGGACAGCCCTGGTTCTGAGGTGGAAGCCCCCTGGCACGTGTGCAGGCCCATGGAGTGGCACAATTAATGGGAACTGATATCACCCTGTGCCTTATGTAATTGGTACGTGCTCGCAGAGCATGAGATGGAAATGTTGCCTGAAAAAACCCTGTCAAAGGCAGATGGCTGACAGTCCCCTCCTGGCTCCATCGTTTTGCATTATGCCGTGGCCTTTGAGGTATGGTGGGTACCAGGGCCCAGACCCAGACAATTCCACAGCCATGGGAACAATTCATGGGGAAAAATGTCATGTGCTGGATGGGAAGCTCATTAGGAGGAGTGGCTGATTTGCAAGGAAAGCTGCTGCAGCATCTGTCTTTGGCTTATGTTCTGCTTCCACCCTGCTAAGCCCTTGCTGAGGGATACAAGACCTTCAGTTCCAGTCCCTCTTCTGCCCTAGACCAAGTGTCCCCTTTCTCTGCTCCTTTCTGGGCACCTCGGTCCCATTCCTTCTATAACACAAATCCACACTATGTCAAGTCCCCTTTTGGGAAGGGAAGGACATCCCAAGGCTTCCCACTGCTCCAGACTGGGGAATGCATCCCCAGCAGGCTCTGCTCCATCTGCACCTTTATATTCCCTGGAAACACGGAACACAAAAGGGATGGAAAATTTCCCCAGGCAAACCCATAACTCAGGCCTAGTTTTGGGCAGGTTGGCCAAGGGCTGATGTGTTTTGTTGCTTCCTGGTATAATGCCATGAACCCATGCTGTGTCACAGCCATGCAGGAACCAACGCCACCAGATTCATGAACTAGTCAATAAAAACTCACTGAGATCTGACACCTGCTGCCAGATCCAAGAGTGAACAGGAGAATAAAATGCAGCACCCCACTTGGGAGCAGAGCTGGATAACAGCCTCAGTCATCTCCAGCAATGTGTGCTCAGGAGGGGGACAGGCAGACAGGGACTCTGCTTGCTCTTGGTATTTTCTACAGTACCAAGAACATTCCTACCTGAGGTGGGCTGTGCTGGCCAGTTGAGTGCCCACTGCTGTGCCCCTGCCTGCCCAGGGTGCACGGTGACACTGGGCTGTCCTAGGGTGACATGGGGCTGTCCTAGGGCTCAGCATGATGACACAGGACTGTCCTGGGACTCAGCACCGTGACACTGGGCTGTCCTGGGGCTGAGTACAGTGACATGGGGCTCTCCTGGGGGTCAGCACAGTGACACAGGGCTGTCCTGGGGCTCAGCATGGTGACACAGGGCTGTCCTGGGGCTCAGCACCGTGACACTGGGCTGTACTAGGACTCATCATGGTGACATGGGGCTGTTCTGGTGTTCAGCACAGTGACACAGGGCTGTCCTAGGACTCATCATGGTGACATGGGGCTGTTCTGGTGTTCAGCACAGTGACACAGGGCTGTCCTAGGACTCATCATGGTGACATGGGGCTGTTCTGGTGTTCAGCACAGTGACACAGGGCTGTCCTGGGGCTCAGCATGGTGACACAGGGCTGTCCTGAGGCTCAGCATGTGCAAGCCCCCTTTGCCATTTGGCATGAAGGGATCAGCAGGGCATGAGCCCTCTGGCATGCAGGGATGGGCAGAGGAGGACTCTGCAGCATGCAGGGACAGACAAGGGACAGGGACAGACAAGGGACAGGGACCTGGCCAGGCAGAGGAAGCAGAACTCAGCCAGGATGAGCAGCAGCTTCCTGGGCAGGAGAAGCACCTGGAGGGGGACAGGGGCAGCTGAAGTGGAGGAGCTCAGCCAGGACCAAATCCTGTAGTTCCCACTGGCCCTCATTGGGGCTGGCAGCCTGCTCAGGGGCAGTGGCATCAGGGATGTTGGGGGTCACCTCTGTGCAGGGACATGGGCATTGGGTACCCCATGAGCCTTGCCCACGTGCAGATCCTCTTCCAGCAGATCTGCACTGGGGTGCTGGGAGCTTTCAGAGATATTGGATATCCCTGGGATATCCCTGGGGTTCGTGGGGAAGGATAGTGACAGGCTGGCAGTGTCCTACCAGCACTGTGGTGACAATCAGAGATCTGTTGCTCAGCGAGTCCGTGACGTTGGGCCCTCGTCCTTTGGAGATTTCTGTGATGTTCAAACCATCAGAAGGGCTCCATGCTCCAACCTGGAAGGAAGCAGAGCAACACAATGAATCCCCATCTTGAATTCCTCAACCCCTACCTGCATTCCTTAATCCCCATCTTGCATTTCTCACTTGCTCTCAGCATCCTGCTGGCCTGGAAAAGGGAACTTCCTTCTCCTGTCTGCAGCAAACAGCAGCAAAACTGGAATTACCATGTTTTAACAGCAGCAAAACTGGAATTACCATGTATTAACCCTTCAGCTGCAGGTCAGTCCAGTGGCACATGTCCCACAGTCCCTGTGCTGCTGCAGAGGATGAAGATTCTGGGGACTGGAATTTAGGGGCTGAATGAATGAACAATTTGCAAAGGCACTGCACAGAGCAGCAACAAACCACACTAAAGAGTAAAATCTGGGCAAGGTTAAAGCACAACAAAAGAAAAATAACCACAAATCTGAGTCCATTTTCTTTCTTTTCCATTTCCCCACCAATTTGCTTTGGTGGGGAGGATTAAAAATGGCTCGAGCAGCTCTGAGGATCCCTGATAGGGACCGTTCCTGCTCTCTGTGCCGTGGCAAATCAGCTGCAGGTTTCTAACACATCTCTTGGCAGGGCCCTGGGCCCCGTTTTGGGAAATCCCTGCCATGGGGGATCTCAGTCCTGACTGCAAACCTGGAGGAGGAGGTGGCAGCAGTCCTGCCCAGGCATGACATGGGTACTTCAGCTCTATTTCAGGTGCTCTGTTTTCTCCAGCTGTCAAATTTAATAAATTATTAGTCTTTAATGAAGTCTATTGATCCAGAAATGGCAAAACATGTCTCCCTTTAAGGAAGTCATCTGGGCGAGGCTAAGCCTGTTAACCTGATCTCCACGGTGCAGGGGAGGCTTTGGGACAAACTTTGAAGGCAGGAGTGGCTAAAGGACTGTGACAGTGAGATAAAATGTCAGGAAAGCTGGAGGAATATGGGAGTGCTGCCAGCAAATGGAGCAGGGTGGCCACGGAGCCAGCCTGACAGGGAGAGAAAAAACAAACCCCACCTGGAAATGGGAACAGAATGATCCATCTGTAGGGTCAAACTGCAAGGTGGGACTCGGAGAGAAGCCAAAGGCAGCCAGCTCAATCCACCAGGGAGCCAGCAGCTTCCCATCTTTTATTTATTGCTGTTTTTAAGATTCTTCAGCCTCTTCAGCAGTCCAAGGGGAGAACTTGGTTTTACTGCATCCCCAAAAAGAGACTCTGTAATGAGCAATGCTGCCTGGCAAAAAAAAAATTGTCATAAATTCTAGAAGAGTTTCCATGAACTTTGTGAAAGGTTTTAAATATTTCAGGTAAAACTGAAGCCATCCCCCATCTCTGCCTTGGATCACACAACAGCTGCAATGTCAAAAATTATTATTATTGTGGATGGGAAAAAAGCAAGTCCAAGAGGCCCCAGTTTACTGCACTGCAGCCTCAATCACTTCTGCCTTGCTACGTTTTCTTTAAGAAAATTAAATGCATGGCACTTAAGACTGAATTAATCAGTTTAAAATATTAAAAAAGGAAGAAAAAGGCAAAAGTGCTTTAAGAGAACTGGGTGAGTCAGATAGTCGAACTATATGTAATTAGGATTTGGTAATACTCCTGTAATCCCTGGAACATCCAGGAGGTATGAGGATCAGGGGTTCAATCCTAAAGCTCAACAAACATAAGCTGTGATACATAATGCACAATCCAGCTGGGATTTGTTTGTAGTTTGGCGTTTTGTTAGTTCAGATTAGCTATTGACAGAATCCCGGCTTCAACAGAGATTTGACATCGATACTTTAAAACCCCTCTGGAGCTGACACGGAGCTTTCAGAAGAATAATGGTGGGAGCTGTGAAATCTCTGAATTATTGGAGACAAAAGTTGATGGGGTGTGCAGGGGACGTGTCGAGGTTTGGCAGCTTCCAGTGGGCTTGATGTGACAGAGAGCTGCAATAACTCCAGCTGGTGCCAGCTCTGCTCAGCACACCTGAGGGGTGGTGGTTTGACAGGTGATGCTGTGGCTGTGCTTAAACATTTGGATCTGTGTGGTATCAAAGGCTGGCACGTTTTCTATTACCTGCCCAGTGCAGTTCTCCAGCAGCACGGCAGTGCTGCCGGACTTCAAAGAGATGTGTTGTTATTTTTGTGTTCTGCTCTACAAACATAATATTTTGTGAAAAAAAATAAGGCTACAAAGGTCAGCTGCTGCTCAGTTCTTGCAAGGCATCTTCCCCAGCTCCCTCCTGCCTCCTTTCTCAACCACAGCGAGACTGAAGGTCACCGGGTTGGTTTGAAACGTTCCCTTTATTCCGTACTTGACACCAAAACCTCCCCAGCAGGAGAAGGCTGTGGTGACCTTGAGCTGTGTTACCTGAGGCACCGAGCTGCTGCTGTGGTGGGGAAGTGTGGCAGCCATTCGTTTCAAAGCCCAGGAAAATAAACAGTGAGGAAGGAGGATGGGCTGGCGGGTCCCCGGGAGCCTCACGGTGCAGGATCCATCCCCTCCAAAGGGAGGATTGATCCACGGCTGCCTCCAGCCCTGGGGCTGCCTCCCTGTGCCGAGTGATTAATTCTCTGGACAAATCCCCTGTGCTCTCGGGCCATTCACGGGTAATTGAAATCCCTTCCTGCTGCCAAGCCGGGTGTCCCTGGGGCTCAGAACCTGTCACCCTGCCCAGGGGGACAGAGCCAGCGCCGTGCCCGGCTGCCACGGGCACCTGGTACCTGTCGGAAAGCAGACTCTGCTCTAGAAAGGGCCTCTCTGCCCTGCCAAATTCCTCCTGTGCAGGTGATAGACACCTGTAGCAGAACAGGGACACAGAGATGCTCACAGAGTGGTCAGAATCATGGGATTTCTTGGAAATCACAGCTCCCTGTGCTCCAGCCACTCGCTGCTCTCTTTGTCATCAACTGATCTCACCTTGAAACCTGCTTTCTAAGGGCTTTAAGGCTCTGTGTGTTGCCTTTTTGTTTTAAGTTTGCTTTTTTAAAGTAATTGAAGAGAAGGAAATTAAGTCCCCAGGCACACCTGGGATCAGATTTGCACATCAGCATGGTTTTACTGTGCTCAGAGGAGATCTGCACTAATTTGAAGGACCCAAGGCTGCAGCTTTCATGCCCTTGACCCTTATGACACCCCCAGCCAGGCAGGCAAGCCCACACTTGTTTTTTTTCCTTATTGCCCCTTAGATAATAAACAAAATACCCAGTGCATCCTCCTGCTAATTCCAGGCTCTAATAAATTGGGGCCATTCCCAAGCCTTGGGCAATTTTGTAGTGGGAAATGACTCCAGGTGCTGATCTCCAGAGGTACGGGCTCCTCGAAGAAGAACTGAGGGTTTGTGAGCAAGGGAGGGAGTGGGACAGGCATTATTTCTGCCTGCTTAGGGCAGGGAGGGGTTAATGGATGCTCAGAAAGTTTCTTTTGCCTTCACTATCCCAGGAAAGTGCCACAAGCACTTTTGCAATCTGTAATCCCCCGCACTGGCTCCAGGGCGAGTGAGTCATGGCTGAGCATGGAAAAGGATCTGAGAAATCCCACAAAGTGAATATCCTTTTATATAAACCCCAGAAACCTGGAATCAATACAGCACCAACCATTGCTCTGTTGCTGAGCACCAGCGTTATCCTCAGCCACATGCAGATAAAACAAACCCTGCCCACCTTTTCAAGGCCATCTTCTTTGAGGCTGATGATATCCAAATCAAAATCTGTCCGTAAACCACTGGTTTTATTGAAGACAATTCGTCCCGTTAATCCTTCCCACTGGGCCTGTGGAAGGGAGAAAAAGTAGCAGGGCCGTTACTTAGTATCATAAATAATCTTTTGCCCTCCACTGTATGTTCATTTAATTAGTCCTTATGCTGGTTCTTTGTCCCTAAAGAGCCTGATTAATTAATAATCCCTCCGTCGCTGCTCAGACTGCAGACGGAGCTGGAGATTTCCTTAACTCTCTTGCAGTCCTTGCTACAATTTCTGTTCGCACCTTTTGTGTTCACCAGCTGTTGCAGGACGTGATGACTCAGTAGAAAACGACTTGCATTTATCACAGGCATCCTTGTGTGCTGCGTTTATCCTTGTAGTGCTGATAAACGCCGGCTGCAAGGGGCCGGCTCTGGGACAGCTCCAGCCACAAGAAATCCCTTTTGTGCACGAACTCGCTGGTGCTTCCAAGGTGTGTAGGAGCTTAAATGTCTGGAATGCTTCCCTCTGTCCTTCCAGAGGGAAAGTGGAGCAGAAGAGGCCAAGAATGTGTTCGTGCAAGCAAGATCTGAGATTTGGAACAGGCACAGGAGTCTGGGGGCACTGCTGGTGCCCTGCTTCAGTTTTTGGCAGCATAAGGACGGGACAGGTGCTCACTGGGACTGGGGATATCCCATCCCCAGAGATTTTTCAGTGCTTGTCTGAGGTCCTGAACAGCCTGGTCTGACTGGGACTAGGAGTAGAAGCTTGGGGTAAAGATGCCTCCATTCAATTCCACAAAAAAAACCCCCTGTAATTTAATTTCTTTCGCACTGTTCACTTTGCAGCATCCCTAGAATGAATCTCTTTGCTTTAGGAGGTGCTAGAACCCCCAGAGCCAGGTGTTCTGTGCCAGCAGAGCAGGAGCTGGGGGACAGTGAGGTGTCCAATGCCTGGGGACAGTGCTGGATGTGCTGCAGCACTGTCCTGAGGAGGAATTTCCCATAGGAATGCCAGGCTGCTGGCACAGTTTGCTGCTCAGCAATCACATCCCAGCACTGGGGCTCTGAGCCTCAGGCTCTCTCTCCCCTGAGCAGCTCCGTGCAGGCTGCTCACTGGGAAATGTGTTTCCTTTATGGGTGGGGGAGCTTGAAATATTCCAGTGCGATCAAGGTGCCGTAATGTATTCTCAGGGGGGGAACAACTGGCATTTCTCCCAGTAAATATGCTCCTCTGGCTGTCCCTCATTAATTCCTGAGGAGCAGTGACAGCCTGCTCCCAGCGTCGCCACCCTGGAGTCCTGGGGAGGCTCGTGTTTGCTCATTTGGGCGTGCAGGTGGTTTGCCTGTGGGACGGGAGCCGGGGAAAACACGGAATGTTTGACGTGCCCCGCTGGAGCAAACACAGCTGCGTGCTGAGCCCGGCAGCTCCCGCGTGGCTGAGGGGCTGATGCCTTTTTGGGGCTTACCTAAAAACAGAGGGCAGACAAAATTAAGGAGATAAAAAGCAGTTCTATTTATTGAAGAGTCTTCAGGTACATTTCGGGCAGGCAAAACTCCCCCAGGAGCTATCCCCAAAATGGACAATGGGTCATGGGTTTTGACACTGTTATCAGTTTGGTCCATTTGCAGATTGGGGGTTCATCTTCCAATTACAGCTTCAGGTAATGAAGTCATTTACCCCAAGTTTGCTGCCCCCAACTCACTTTAGTTTCCGTTTCTCAGAGCCTGAGGCAGTGAGGTGTCCTTGATTGCCAGGCCTGGAGAGGAATTGTTGTGTCTGACCAAAATGGGGAAGCAGCAGCTCACACTGTGTGTGGAGTTTAGAGTTATACCCTAAAGAATTGCAGGGTTACAAATCTATGAAAAATATCAAACCTAAAATCTTAAGGCATCAGTGGGAGCACTGAGGGGCTGCACAGCTCCTGGTTGGGGGGAACAGCTCATCCCTTGGTGCTGCTCCGAGTTTACAGGAGTTTGGAGAGAGCAATTCCTCTGTTCTGGTCCCTGCACTGGGCTAACACGGTGCTGACAGGGGAAAACAACAGGCAGAGGCTCTGGAGTGGGAGGCACAGGGTGATGTGCAGAAGGAGCCAACCAAACAAATTATTTACACTCCGCTTTGGCAACCAGCTGGAGCGGTGCTCTGCAGAAGGGAACAAAGCGTGAGGAAGGAGAGAGAGGCCGAGAGGGGAGAGATTCAGTTCTCTGTGCGGATTGAGAGAAAAGTTCATTCTCTGCAGTGGAAATCTCTGTCCTGCTCTCCTCCCGTGGAGCCATGTGCCCCATGCAGCTCGAGCAGTGCCAGGTGGGCACAGTGTCACCTCATGGGTGGATCTGCTGGGGTCAGCAGGTGGCACAGCAGCACAGAGCACAGTAACAACTAACAGTGTGCTCTGCACTTCTGTTTGAAAACTTTTGGGGATTTTATAGCCAACGTTCAACATGGCTCTTCCATGACTTGCCATGGGAAGAGCCACAGGTACTTGGAGCAAGTAGAGGTTTGTCACAAAGATGGCTCTGGCAGGGTTTGCAGTGTCTCCCTGCAAGTCTGCTTTCAATTTTTTAAAAAAAAAAATTAAAAAAAAATTTTAAAAAATTAATAACTTAATTTTTTAAAACAATTTAAAAAAATTTAAAAATTAAAGAAAAAATTTTAAAAATTGGAAAACAAAAAAATTTAAAACTAAAAATAATTTAAAAAATAATATAATTAAATATAAATAGAAATGAATCTATAAATATAAATATAAACAAATAAATATAAATATATTATTATAAATGTTCTAATATGTTATATATAATAAATATATATTATAAATATATTATAAAATAATATATAATATAATGACCATTATAATAAATTTTATATTAAATATTATATTATATAATAAATCTATCATGCATGTATTACATAATAACATAATTATAATATAAAATATGATATTAAAATAGAAAGATTATTAATATATTATACAACATTTATATTTATATTTATATTTATATAAATTTAATATATTTTTATTATATATAAATGTACATAAAAATAAATTAAAAAACATTTAAAACCAATAAAATCAGGGTTTTACCTCCTTGATGAAGTTCATGAAGCGGCCGCCGAACCTCCAGGCCTTGTGGCGGTGGCACTGCAGGGAGTTGACGGTCATCTGCGGCGCGCGCTGGTAGCACACGGACACCACGTGCACCGCATCGTACAACAGGGCCGCGTCTGTCTAAAGGGAACGGGGACAGCATTGGTGGCCATGGGTAGGAAAGAGGTGGAACCTGCTCTGGGTTTCTCTGTCCCTGCTTGGTGGTTCCTTGGATCTTTAGACTGAGATCTCGGGGGTTCTGTCTGAAATCAGCGATTCTGGGAGTGTGGTTTGTCTGTTCGGGTTGTTTCTTGCACATTTCCTGCTGTGGTGTCAAAGAGGGAGGCAACGGCTTCTAAATGTAGAAGGTAGTAACGGAGTTTTCTTATTGAGTCTGTTTTGTCTGAGTGCAAAAAAAAAACTATACAAGAACATATTTTCTGCCCTATTTTATATGTAGGAAAATAAGAAACAGAGGTATTTGTGGGCACACAGTTTTCCAAAAATGACACAAGCTGTCACCAAAATCAGGCCCTCATGGCTTTGTAACATATTCTAGCATTTCAGTGATCTGAAGTAGAGAGAACTTTTTTTTCCCCCATATAATGTGATGATTTTAGATTCAATTTGAGATGCCCTATCTCACATCCAAACACTGATCAAGAGAATTGGATTTATTTTTCACTCTGATGTGGTAAGACCTCCTAGTGAAAACACATTATTTGCTGGCTTCACAGAGCCACGAAACAGATGTGAGTGTAGCAGCAGTGTAATAAACCGCAATAAAACAAAATAATACAGCAAATAACTGAGCAAACATCTAACAGGACGTAGCCATGGAGAAAATCCTCCAGCCTTGGCAGCCATCTCTGTGACCTTCCCTTCCCTCAGCAGCCAAGCATGAAGAGCAGGAGCCCCACCTGCATCCGTGGGCGGGTATGGACCACAGCAGGGACAGGTCTGTGAGTTTGGGCTGGAGAAGAGGGGGAAAGGATATGTCCATGCAATTTCATGGTGAATTGCAGACTGTAATGCCCAGCTGAGTACAGGGCCCCACTGGAGAGACACCTGGCAAACAGGAATCAAAGGCAGGATCCCTCTGAGAAAGCAAAGAGAGGTTGGGAGGGGAGGCAGCCTCGGGGACCGAGCTGTGCTGCAGGCACAGGAGGGCTCAGCTGTGGGCAGCCTGCAGTGGAGTGGGAGTCTCTCCCCTCACAACAAACACAGCAGGAGGGATCTGAGGAGCCATTTCAAGGTGAAAGTCTGGGAGGCTTTGCCACTTTTCAGGGCTGGTTCTGGCACATCTAAAGGGAGAGGGAAGGAGGGAGGCAGTCAGCAGTTCCGGGGGTCGGAGGCAGCCTGGCGGGGAAGACAGATGGGCGAGCAGGTGCTGTACCTTCCGAGCAGTAACTCAGCAGAGCAGAGCTGCCATCAGACCCTAAAAGGAGTCATCAAAGCTGCAGCACAGCCCATCTCTGGGCATTGCTTTGGTGCTTTCCTCCTGCCTCAATCTCAGCAAAGTGCCTGGCCCAGCCTGGCTGTGTGCTGTGCTCCCAGCCCTGGGAGCTGGTGTCCTGCTGCTCTAGGGGGCAGCTGGAGCCCTTTGGGACACATCCTGGCCACCTGCCTTATCTGGTGGCAAATCTGTTTGCAGCTGGGGCTGAGCAGGAGTGTTACCACAGCAGTGAGGTGTGGGCTTCACCCCAGACTTTGAGGGACAGTGTGGCAAGTGAGCTAGCTGAGATACCTTAGCCCAGGTAGCTTATGCAGAAACCATAAACCTGAGATTATGGGAGGTGGGGTATGGAAATTAGGATGCTAATGGCATCATTCCCAAATAAGTCATGTCTGTGGTTCTGGTTCTCCATTGGTTTGGGACCAATGGAGAAGTCATGTCCCTGTCCCTCATTTGGGATGGGACTGGGACCCCTGCCCCAGATAACCTTATATATTGTTAAGTTAGCCATGGATGTTGCTCTTTGGACCCCCAGGTCTTTGGATGTTGCTCTCTGGGCCATGCAGTCTCTGTGTTTGTTTTTTTACCACCAATAAAGTTCTATTTTTGGGCAACTCCATCGTTCCCACCTCTCTATTTTCACCATGCTCTGCCCAGCCGGACTGGACCCAGAATCACAGTGCCCACCGTGCTGGGACAGTTGTTAAAGAATACAAGAAAGCAGCTTGGGGTGGATACCTGGGATGAACTGGTACTGCTACAAGAACCAATAAAAGCAACATTTATGACTGTCCTTGCCCTCCTTTACCACCCTGCCCTGCTCCCCAGAGCCCCATGCCCTGCTGGACCTGCCCGTACCATCATCACACCATCGAGAAGCCCCAGCTCTGCCTTGGGTGCTGACTGCAGCCTCTCCATGGACCACTTCTCAATGATGGAGGAGACGTGAGGGTTCTCCACGTTGAGGATCCGGAAGCCGGTCAGGTTCACCCCAGAGTAGCGGTATGGTTCTAGGTCTAATGCATAAAGATCCTTAAAAGAGAGAAACCAGGTTAAACGTTTTGCTTAGCTTTGTTTTGTTTTGAGTCTTCTGCGTCGGCTGGTGTCTGTGTTTGGAGACAGCAGAGCCTGCAGAAGGTGGGAGGGAGTGCATATCCCTCAGGAATTGAGAGGATTGTGCTGTCTGCTGCCGTCAGTCGCTGCCTGCAGAGCCCTGTAGGTGTTGGTGGAATTTGGGTGCCGTATGTGCAGGTTCCCCCACACGCAGCAGAAGGGAACTCCTACCAAAGAGCCAAAGAATTTGCTCTCAGCACGAAAGAGGCGAGTGGATTGTGGGGAGAAAAAGAGAATTGTTGTATTTCTCTGGGTTATGGTTTTCCCCCCAAGGACTCCCTGAAACCTGAAGCCTAAAACCTATAGGGCTTGACCCTTCATTCCTTTCTTGACCTGGTAGGCTGAGCCCCAGCTATCTTTCTGGCCAGGAGACTAGAAATTGCCCTTGTCTCCTTTGTTCTTTCTTCTTGCCCCCCTGGACATCCATCGAGAATAAAGCCTGGAGATTGGCACGGGGTAAGGGCCTCTTTTGAATCTTTTGTCTTGTCCCTGGAATATTCCTCCTTAGGACTGAGCTAGCCAAACAGCCCTGGGGGCTGCAGGGGGGGGATTATTTCAGAGAATCACTGCCTGTGGCCCCGAAAAAAGAGACTTGTGACCCAGTTAGAGGGGACAAGGCAGAGTTTCTGTAAATGAAGCTCCCATGGGGCTTTCCACGGGGGATTTGCTGGCAGTGCCGGGGCTCACAGGGTGCTGCGGATGACAGAGTCACTCTGAATGCAAAACACCAATTTGCAGACTATCAAAGAGGAACTAAGACGCATTCCTTGACATTCTGACCAGCCTACACAGTCTGCAGATGAATGAGGGTGCCCTTTAGAGGATGTGAGAACCAGAGCCAGGCAGTGCTCGGCTCTGCTGGCTGCCAGCCTGTGAACATTGCCTAGCAGGCAGTGAGGGGCACTGGGGGTGCTGGGGGGCACTGGGGTAGCACTGCTGTGGTTCTCTTGGCTCTCCACATGTCTGAATATCAGTTTCAGTGCTCAGGAATGAGTTTGGGGTTAGGCAGCGTGTCAGGAGCATGTGGAGGCTGATCTGCTCGCCAAAGCCAAGCAGCTCATCTGAGGGGTGAGGGAGTGAGACAGCAGCCAGGGGTGGCTTGGTTAATGGGAGCCATTTGTTGGGTGAGACATATTTCATCAGAGTTTATCCTGAACAATTTCTGCAAGTGTTTCGTGGCAGAATAAACGTGGGGAGGCGGAGAGGCAGCACCAAAAGTCTTCTGCAATGGAGCGTGGGGGTGAAGGTGCGACATTCACTGCTCTCACAAGGGCTTGTCAGAAAGAGGTTCAATATGGGATGAGATGCTGTGGCTGTGGCTGTGTTGGGGCTGTTCTGTGCTCTGTGATGGGGCTGTGCTGGTGGGACACAGCTACACTGTGGGGCCACCCAGCTACAGCACCCATCTGCCCACAGGGGGCTGGTGAAGTCCCACACGTGCTGCCCTAAGCAAAGCAGAACAGCAGCAGCACTTGCCAGCAGCTGAGACATCATTCTCTAGGGAGGAGGGAGGGTTCTTATGTCTGTTTTGCTTTAATAAGCTTTGGGGGTTTGATCTTTTCAGTAAGCCTTGCCCCAGACCCTGCAGCCCCAGGGCTCACTGCTGATGGATGCAGTGCTCAGACCTGCAGGTGCAGCAAGGGACCAAATCATTAATCACCCCACAATGGCAGTCAGGACTTGGGGTTTTGGGTTGTTTTTTAACCCTGAAAAATTGCAAGTGAACCTGCACGTTCTGTTAAAGGGCACTGTGAAAAGCAGGCCACAATGATGACTTTTAAATGACTTGAGGGAGCTAAGGGCAAGTACAGTGGTTTGACCTCAGACAGGTGCTCATGTCTCTGGCTGGGAGGGGGGACAGCAGTTCTGTGCCTGACCTGCTGGAATGGGTCTGCTTTTCTCAAGATTCATTTTTGATCAGACACTTCAGTTTGTATTGCAGAAATTGTTGTGAGGAAATAATTTTTGGGTGCAAAAGCCAATGATTTCCCCTCAGAATGTGACCAGGTGTGACAAATCAGGTCCCCCAAACTCCAGACCCATGGTCTCTGTTGCCCATCTGTCAAACCACCAGCTCTGGCCACCTCTCAAATCCCACTGGTATTTTGGGTGCTGTCCCTGCCCTGCTGCTCCCCACTGACCCTTCTTTTCCCCATGTTCCTATAGAAACCAACCTCCATCAGCCCCCCTGCTTTATTCCAGTTTAAATCTCAGCTGCAGCCTGATTTATCACCTCCTGGAATCAGAGGATAATTCAGAATACCAGCTGAGTGTCAGGGCACAGGGAGGTGTGGATGGGAATCATCAGATCAGTTTCTTGTGGATTTTCTGCTCCTGCACAGCCACAAATCGAAACATCTGGTTCTATTTTCCACCTCATCTGCATTCCCTTTCACTCATTATTTTCTGTGCTGCAGATTAATTCTGTGCTGCAGATTAATTCTCCCCTCCACCCTTATTCTCAGTGTTCCTGTGATGCTCTCCCCCTTCCCCAGTTTGCCCAGTTTGGGCTCCTTAGTGGTGGCAGCAATGCTGGGGACTGATCCTCTGGGCGTCCCACACCCTCGGGGGGAAGCTGGAAGGGTGGTCCAGGAAGGGCACCCCTGACTTCTGCTGCCCTGGGTGAGGTGTCACTACAGCTCTGCCCTGGGACCCCATTTTACAGGCTGCTGAGACACCCCCAAACGAGAGTGGAGTTCTGGGGTTCTCCCTGCAAGGGCTTGGGATGGAAAATCTGCAGTGGCAGAGACCAGAGCTCATCAGAGATCCTCCTCCTGCTCCTCCTCCTCCTCCTCCTGTGGTGCAAAAGGCTGGTGGGGCTCCTCATGCTGGAGTCAGTGAACTGTAGTCATGCTGCCTAGCAAAATGTTGAAGCATTTCATGCCAAGTGTTGATACACTGTACTCAGTATTGACTGGGGACCTTTTAGAAACATTCAGTATAACATAATAGACTAATTCATTAGCACCCCATGGGTCTCGTACTGGGGAAGCTGAAGCACAGGCATTGCAAGCTAGGAAAACATTGCCTTAAGGAATGACAGATTAAAATATCTTTCCCATGATATAACTGTTATTTCAGGAAAGTGGCATTAATTGTGATTGCTTATCTATTAATTTATTATAATTCCTCTTTTCCCACCTCCAGGCTGTACCTACACATGAAATGTACTCCAGGCTCAGCTGGGGCTGATTAATAGGAGGTTATCTGGGAAATGCTTAAAGCTGCCTGGAATAGATAATGGCAGCAGGGGTAATTAAAATGTCTTTTGCATTTGAAAAATAAATTTTGTAGTTTTTAAGGGTTAGTTTAGTCTGTTTCTTTCCTGAAGGCAAAAAGATAAATTGGATTTTCACAATCACACAAAATTCAACAGTAGGCTAGACAATAGCATCTTAAACAGAGACAAAAGTGACCCTGCCAGGAAAGCCAGATGCCTCCCAGAGTCAGAGAGGAACTGGCCCGTGTTTAATAGAGGGGAGTTAATGTCAGGCTGAGCTCCCCTCCTGCAAAATAAACCTGCAGGGCTGAGCACAGGAGGGCTGCTCCTGGCTCCGGAGGGGTTCTGGGTGCTCATCCCCAGCTCCTGCTGGATCAGGGTCCCACCACATCCTGGGTGGGGGGCTGCAGCCTTGAACTCTCCTTGTGCTCATTGTCAGTGCATGAGGAGCTACACTGAAATCAAAATGCCTGGGAGGGAAAATCAAACCAGAGCCCACAGCAGCGCACTCCAAAGGAGTGACCTGTCCAAGGGCAGGGGAAGAAAGAGCTGGCATCTCTCTCAGGAGTCAGAGCCAGGTCACTGGGGTCTGACCCTGACCTGCAGCCAAGTCCAGCCCTGCCCTCTCCTCCTGGCAGGGTCCCAGATCTCCCCTTCCCTTGTTTTTCCCGCCCCATCCCAATACAGTGCACATCAGGATCAGACACCCTTCCCACCCTCACATCCCACCCCCCCTCAGTGAGTGTACAAGGAGTGTGCACAGCCAGATACTTTACCAGAGTGGTGAAGATGAAGTGGTAATATTCTGTCATCATCCCCATTGCCATAGCCTTAAGGAGAGTAGGGAAAAGGGGTTAATAAAGGGATACAAGAAAATAACAACAACCATGCAACATAAAGCTCAGAACTTGTAGGTAAATGTGGCAAGAGAGATCCAGAAACACCAGGATTTGGTCATGGATTCAGGATTGAGGTCATGGAGCAGTTCAACCACGCTCAGTCAGCAAGAGGCACATGCTCATGTGCAGAGCCAAGCTGTGGTCCTCAAACCATCCTGAAACCATGGCAAAGCCTCAGTGCCCAGCTCCCATGAGGGCTGCTGACATTTCTGGGTGACACTGGGTGTCCCTGGGTGTGCCAGGGCACTGTGGCACTTTGCTCATGGGTGCAGGATCCTCCAGGGCCACAGGCTGTGTTGGCACAGCTGTGGGAAAGGGGGTCACCTTTCCTTCCCCAATACCAAACAACCTCACAACCTCACATAAACCTGTGCAGACTGACCATAAATAGCCCATTCTTATAGCCATGTAGTGGCTGAGAAGGCAGCTGAAAGGGATCTGTTTTCTGACATGTGTAATTTTGGGGTTCCCATGTCCCATTTCAGTCCCATTTGTGCAGTGGGTTCATGGAGCTCCTGCCTCTGTCCCTCCTTCCTGAGCACAACAGTCAGATCCTCACTTAGGGTCTGGTTTAGAGGTGGGTCAGTGAAAGCACAAGGATGGGGGGTGGGAATATCCCCTGTCCCTCAGTTTTTGGAGATCACAGTCCTGAGGGCCCCTGGCCAGCACAGCTTGAGATTCCCTGCCAGCCCCTACACGGAGGATGGCTCCTGCAGATTGCTGGGATTTGCATAACTGAGCACTGGAGAGAACAGACTGTCCTGGAAGCTCTTTCAGAGGACAACTGTGGGCAGAAGGGGCTTGGCTGGATGACCATGTCCAGGCCCTTCCCAGCATGGGGAGAGCACATTTCAGTCGACGAGAAAGGTCACCTTGGAGCTGGTGGCTGGTGATAGGAAGACTCCTGTGGGTTTGGCTGGGATGCTGGCTGTGTGAGCATGTTTTCTGGAGAAAACACATGCAGGAGCACTTTAAAATCCCCACTGATGGGAAAGTGACTTCAAGTCCCCCCAGGAAATGTTTGCTTCCCTTGGTTTTTTGCTGAAATTACTAGGGCGGAATTTACCTCCGAGGAAGGAAGTGACAGTCTGAAAAGAAGTGAGATGTCAAAAAGCAAGGGAAAAGGAAAGGATCTGGATTGCAAGCCTAGATACTGTGACTCTAGAGTGTGATTTCAC
The DNA here is from genome assembly GCA_037834095.1 of Argya squamiceps. NCBI lineage: Eukaryota > Metazoa > Chordata > Aves > Passeriformes > Leiothrichidae > Argya > Argya squamiceps. The sequence continues at coordinate 3,472,473 of JBBMKD010000079.1, read as the reverse complement.
CCCAGGTTTCCTGCTCTGGAAGCAGCTTTTAGAAATCTGGGGGCTGTCCCTGGGGCCATTCACTGTCCTATCTGCCAATCCCTGCCTTGTCAGTGGATCCAGGGGGCTGCAGTGTAGCTCTCTCCCTCCTGCACATCCTGGTTCAAAGAGCTGAAGCAGGGAAGGTACCTCAGTATGGGAAGCATCAGTCAGTGCTGGGCAGCCAATCTGGAGGAAACAATGAGATCCCAGTTCATGTTCTACAGTTGGATCATTCTGGCCATAGCTGAGGAGCCCAGACCTGCTGTCAGAAGGAAGCTCCAGCTTCCCAGCACTGGCAGCCTGGGGCAGGATGCATCTGGGTTTTTGGGGAAATGAATAAATGATCATCCTGGTGGATAAGCCACAGGAAAGTGGCCAGGATGAGAGCAGGAGCTCTGTCAGAGCTGACAGGCACAGCTGTGCCCTGCGGAGCACAGCGGCTGCTCGGGACAGCACAGGGAAGCCTGGGAACAGACCTGGAGTGATAACAAGGGACCAAAACTGAGGAAAGCCAGAGAATCTGGGGTAGGATGAGAAAGTCTCACAAGCAGGACTCACACTCTGATAGGTTTCTACAATTATTTGTTTTCCAAGAGGGCAAAATAATGGATGGTTTGATGTCTGGTCACTCCAAGAGACCCAGGCTGGAGCAGTAGGTGACAGTCTCATCTGTACAGCTGTGCTGGCTCATGTGGTGTTACTCAGGGATTACTAATCCATGGCATTTTTAAACTTAAAAAAACCTGCCCAGATGATCAGTGCTGTGCTGTGAGAGAATGGAACTTTGGATCTCTGTGGAGCAAGGTCCCAACTGGCACGATGGTGTGTGTGCAGTCCTCAGTCAGAGCTGCCTCAGCCAGCACAGGCTGTAGGTGCTCAAACCTTCTGTGTTTTCTGAAGATGTGCAATGAAAATCCGTGTCAAGGAGTGGAGATTTCAGCACAAGTCTTGGGAGAACCTTGTTGCCATCCATGAGGCTGCACGGGGCTGGCAGCAGGGCCAAGAGACTCCAAGGACTCTGTCCAGACAAATGTCTGCAGAGCTGACTGGTGTCGTGACCAAAATGTTACAAAAGACACATAATAGCAATAAAATATGATTATTACTGATTCTGGTATTAACAGAATGCTGAGCCTACCTCCTTTCTTTCTTTTTTTTTTTCCAGTCCATTATTTGTTCTGTGCATTGTTCCTCTACTGCTGCAAAGGGAAGCAGACTCCCCTCCTCCAGCAGATGCCTTTGCCTAGCTCGTACTTTCAGTGGAAAAGAGCTGTTTCACAAATAAGGGTGGCACCTCTTTTCTACCTTGCTACAGGTAGAAAAGTGAGGAAAATATGAGGTTTCTAAGCCTCCTAATCTTCAGCAGGGTGACCTGCAGGTTGTGGTGCTCTGCCCTGAACCTGTCTGATGTTACACACCAGAGTGGCCCCAGCATGCAGAGTCAGGTTTGTGTTTGTGCAACTCCCCAGACTCTGAAAATACTTCAGTATTTCCCTGAGTAAAAATACACCATTTTATATTGCTAAGCTGAAATCCATGGCTTCAGGTCCTGACAAAACCCCAACACACACACACACACAAAGCCAGCCAGAAGGACTTAGAGAGACTTGTCTCCCCTGGTCCCCCCTCTACTCCATCTTCCTCACTCTGCACCGGCAGTGATGAGCTGAGCAGATGGCACAATAAACTATAATAAACTGCATAATAAGTGAGCAGCACCAAACACTACCAGCACGGGAAAATAACTGGCAGGAGACAATGAACCCCTTCTATTGCTTCCCATAATAATCCCTCCCAGGCTTTCCCAGTTCTCTGAGCACTTCCCTTCATTTTGCATCAAGCTGGCTGCAGGAAAAGGCTCTTGCCTTGTGCTGTCTTTCTCATCCCTTTGGGGATTTATTTAATCTGTGTTGTGGTGTCGTGCTGGGCTGATAGGAGCAACACTTCCACCAGCTGCTTTTTAACATCTCTGTGAGAGCCTTTTCCTCTGCCTCATATTGACCCTGAAATCCAAAGGCACGTGGGAATGAGGTGGAGTTGGGGTGAGCAGCAGGAATGCCAGTGGAGGAACTTGTGGAGAAAGAAGGGAGGGAGCCCAGTTGAATGGAAAATCACTGACATCTGGCTTAAAGTCCAAGAATTGCAGACAGTGCTGGGGAAGGGAGAGAGGATGCCGTCCCTGCTGGCTGGGCCTGGCTTGGAGAGACAGTCTGGATGGAGGGGGAACGGGGAAGAGGGAAGAAGGCTGGGGCTGCACAGCTGCAGGGAGAGCCACAGAATTGTCCATCCTGGGCCAGGCTGCCCCTGGGTCTGCCCCAGCCCGGGCCTGGCGCTGCATTTGGCACAGCCCCTTCTCCTCCTGTAACATCAGTTTGTTCTCACCCACAGCCACTTTTTGGTACTTCCAGTTTTTCAGTGAAAATGCCATTTTCTGCAGAAATCCAGCCATGTCCTCGAAGCATGGGCACATTGTAGCTCTTAGCATGGCTGTGGATTGTGGCCCAGGGGAAAGCTGCACCCCAGGGCGGGGTCACCCTTCATTATGGCCACCCCACACCCATGGGCTGCTTGGCAGCTACTTTGCTTTTCTGCTTGCCCCCTGCTCACCTGCTTGAGGATCTGAGCTGCCATCAGGTGGCTGCAGTCGAAGATGATGCGGAATTCCCTGCCCCTCTTCATCTCCTTGAGCAGGGGCCGGGCATCATCGGTGTCCAGCGGGAGCTGCCGGATCTTCAGGCGGATGTTATAGCGGGACGGGGCCATGATGAGCTCCTGCAGCCGGATGAGGCCTTCGGGGGTCACACAGAGACAAACCCACAGGGTTACAGGTCTGCTTTTGCCATGGGATGGGCCACAGCTGCTCAGGGCTTCTCCTGTTCTCCACGGAGTGAGATCAAGACCGACATCCATCCCTCCATCCATCCATCCATGCATCCATGCATCCATGCATCCATCCATCCCTCCATCCATCCATCCATCCATCCATCCATCCATCCCTCCATCCATCCATCCCTCCATCCATCCATCCATCCATCCAT
>JBBMKD010000079.1:3455992-3469314 GCA_037834095.1 Argya squamiceps | reverse complement strand
CATCCATCCATCCATCCATCCATCCATCCATCCATCCATCCATCCATCCCTCATCTCTCCATCCATCCATCCATCCATCCATCCATCCATCCATCCATCCATCCATCCATCCATCCCTCCACTCCTCAAACAGCCATTGCTAAAGGGCACTATGGGACTTTGGTCATGGCTGCAGGATCCTCCAGGGCCACAGGCTCTGTTGGCACAGCTGTGGGAAAGGGGGTCGCCTTTCCTTCCCCAATATCAAACAACCTCACAACCTCACATAAACCTGTGCAGATTGACCATAAATAGGCTGTTCTTACAGTTACACGTCTGTGTAGGGTATCAAAGGATATCAAAGAGTTTCAAAGGGTATCAAAGCCAAGGTTCCACGTGTCAATCATTAACCCCAGAGGATCTGTTCTAGGACAGAATGGCTTTTCCTGGTGTTTCCCTGCCACCATTACAGCCATTATAGCTGGATGGGGTCCCTGCACTGGGTAGGAAGAGGAGAACAGCAGGTTGGTCCTAACCTCAGGCACCTCTGGGATCACAAAAAATTGTCTTAAGCAGATGTGCCCTTGAGAAAGGACAGCATGTGATAATCAGCCACACAACAAATTAAAATCTGCATATTTACCATGCACAGCAGCAAAAGGAAAAAATGAATATGGGCTTGGATTTATGAGTCGCGTAGATCGTAACGGTCACTTAATCACAACTCGTAACTTCCTACTACCCTCAGAATCCACTTCTGTTTCCTGCACAGGGCAAAGAGCCATGGTGGATGCAGCTGAGCAGGAATTATTGGATTCTGGTGTTGCAAGGAGAATTTCAGCAGATGCCTATTGCAAGGGGGAAGAGAGAAGCGTGCTCCTCTGCATAGAAGAAACACATTAGAATATGCCACAAAGGGAACATACTGTGACCCACATTTGCAAAACAGGAATGTCAAACTGTGTTCTCATCAGCCCTCCCCTAAAGAAACCATTTGGTTTAGTGAAATGAGGTTGGACAGGCTATCCAATGTGGCTTTTGTTTTTTGGGGGGGCTTTATCTAGAGCTGTGCAGCGCTTTGCTTTGTTTAACCATCAACAGCTTTCCTTACGTGAAGAACTTTGCCAGCTCTGTGTTAGAGAATTATCCAGAAAACAAAAAAACTTTCCAGAACTGCTTTTGGTTTTAGCTGGGAATTGCTCCCTCCATGGCAGCTGTGGACAGGGGATTTTCTGTTGAAGAGGGCACCACAATGCCAAAAGAGCCAGGCTGAGATGGTCACCCCATGTCAGTGAACCCCCTCATGACCCTTTGCCAGCTCACGGCCCCACTTGCTGAGAGCTTTGTGAATTAAATACTTAGAAAGCTCCCAGGGCTGCCCACAGCACTGCCTAGAACTCCTGGAAACATTTCACTGCATGGGACTCTCAAGAGGGTTCATTGAAAAGCTCCCAAAGAGACCCAGGACTGAAAATCTCCAGGATTCCTTCTCTGAGCCCCTCCTTCACCCACCTGTGCTGTCGTCATAGACCACCGTGGCTGACCTCCACTTCAGATACTGCACCAGGTCCAGGATGGCGTGGCTCAGGGAAGCATAGTCAGGGTACAGGTTGACATAGAAAGTGTCCTTGTTATCCAAAGGGTGATGCTTCCATCGGAGCTGTATGTGGGGGACCTCCAGGGCGTTGCAGATGGACTGCACAGCGTTGGTGCAGGAGCCTTGGGAAGGTCCAAATATTGCAACGACCCCCAGAGCGAGCTGGTCACAGGCTGCAGGGGGAAGGGAGGCATGTCAGCAAAGCCTGAGCGGGGCTGAGCATGGGGCATCCCTGGGAACAGCCCAGACACTTCTGGGCACTGACTTAGTGATATTTGGGTAATTACAGCAGTGATGAGGCACAGAATGAGGATAAATTATGCCAGGTGGGTCTGTACTGGTGGCACAGATGAGTGCCAAGCTCCTCTGAGGGAGCCTCCACCACAAAACCATCTGAAAAGGGACAGGGGGTCACTGGGCTGGCTGGGAGCAGATAGCTCCCTCCTGGTGATGTCCCTCCAATAGCAGCCAGCTCAGGCAGCAGGTTTCCTTTCTCCCCAGCCAGAATCAAACTCCACGAGCCCGCAGGTCACCAGCTCGCAGCCTTTGCTGTGCAGTTCCTCCCCTTCAGCAATTCAAGTGTGCTGCTGTTATCCAGTAATCAAAAGTGACTGCTATTAAGAGAACAGAACATCCATGTGATGGATGTGAACACTGCCAGGGAGGCAGTGACACAAACACAGGCATGGCCTCCAGACCTCCGCTCAGGATTAGAGCAAACGCTGAAAGGAGGTTTGTGAGGCTTTCAGAGGGAAAAAAGGGAGTTGTTCCCCTTGTATTAAAATGCCTCTGGAAGGTCAGCTCCAGCAGGAGTTCTCATCCAGATCACACTGGTGAGAGCAGGACAGAACAAGCTGCTGGTCTGGAAACCAGACCTTTCTTAGGCTGAACAAATGGCCACAAAGCTGCTCAGAAGTTTGCTCTGCTCTTACCTTTCTTAGTTGCTTCAAAGCTGTCGTGGAAGTGTATCCTCTGGATGTCATAGGTTAGGGTTGTGTTGGGCAACAAAGTTCTGTTCCTGTTAATGATGTTGGCGGAGAATCTGAAGGCTTGTTCCTCAGCACTCATCACCTGCGTGTTGGGGCCATCTGCATACTCAAAGATTCCTCCTGCAAGACAAAAAAATCCACCTTTGAGCCACAGTTTGTTTCACAAATTTATGCAGCAAGGATGAGAAAACTCTTGGAACGTTTGCAGGTGGGGCAGGGCTGGCTTGAGGACCTATCCTGTACTGAAATGAAGACATGAAGATTTGGGATTTTCTTATATCCTGGTCTGTGAGAACGTTCAGGGTGGCAGCTTTGTGGGGCAATAAGAGGAGGTTTAAAGTCTTGGAATAGCTTTACGAGCCAGATAAGTGGCTTCCCATAAAACTTTAGGACCAGACTGTGGGAAGTGGACAGGCTTATTGCCCATCTGCAGGGAGGCTCCAGGTCTGTGCTCTGAGGAGTTACTGGGTACAAAACTGGCACTGCTCTCCTCTTTAAATCCTCCTGCCTACCACCCACCCCTGGTCCTTGCACAAGACACAGGCAGGGCAGTGCTGCTGCTGCCTATTTTCAGTGCATTTTCAGCCCTCTTCTCTTTCTTTATTATTCCTCATGTTTAGTTCTCCAAGTTCTTAATTCAGACCAGCAGAGACTTCTGGATTTGCCTACCCTACAGCTCCTCTGCTCAGTAATGCACATCTCGGATGCAGCTTTGCTGTGTTCAAAAGTTGTTAATGCCATTACACCTCCCCAAGGGCAACGAGCTCATGTTTCTTGGCTCCGTGTCTGTGAGTCTTGTCCTCAGCTCCCACTGACAGCCACTCTAATTGGAATGACTTGGTGCAGGCTACATGGGTTATGTAATGGTGTGTCCTCGTCTCCCAGATGCAGGAGCCACCCTGCTCCCCTCACAGAACCAAGGGAAGACACAAACCTTGCTCTACCTTATTCAAAAAGCAAACCAAAATAATTAATGGATGAGTGAAACAAGCAAGTACAATTGGTAACAGATGGTCTCAGGGTTCATTAGCAGAAGGAAAATCTTCCTCTTCAATTTAAGATAGTGCTCAAATGTTTTGTTGTAGACAACAGATGTCTGCTCAGCCCTCCTGGCTTTCAGGCAGTGTCATGAATCCTCCTCCAGCAGCCAGAGCACATTTTCTATAGTTTTGTGGCAGTTTGGTGTTAGCCAGCAGTTCCAGTTTGGACAGAGTCAATCTGACAACCTTGATGATGGCCATGCTCTGAGTGTCCTCCCAGGAATGGGACCAGAGCCATGGGCTGGGTGAAGCACAGGAGTGATGGTTGGAGATGATCTCAGCAAAGAAGCAGAAGGACTTGCAAAAGGCCTCTGACATTCTGCTCCCCTTGATTGTGACAAGTTCCTTTCCTCCTCTTCCTCTGCAGTCTTTGTGCATCCATGTCCCCAGTTGTGAAGCGAGTGTGGGAAATAATTTACATCCACAGACATGAAAAAAGTTTGAGCTGTTCCCTGCATATCTCTGCTAGAAAAAAAACACTGATCTCAGTGCTAATTTTGGTAATAGGCAGAAGAATGAAGAAAAAAAAGAGTCTGAATGCTCATTCTGGAGTGTCATTTCAGCCTCACGTGATTTCCAGCCAGTCACTCATGGGCAGGTTTTCAATCCAGAATGCTGAGCAGCGTAGGCAGGAGTGTAGCAAAATTGTCCACGTGCCTCATTCTCACTGGATTATGCCAAAACATTTGGGCTTTGACTGGTGCAAAGAAAATTATTCATCCCCATCAAAGTTTGCATACGCCGGCAGCTCAATTTAAATTTCTTAGGGCAGAGGAAAGTTCATCTACAGTACATGAGACACAATAAACAAAACTAAAGTGAGTGTGAGATTTACCCTGTCTTTCTGTTCAAAGCTTCACTGTCCAGACTGTTTAGCCAGGGATTTTTTGTTTTCTGGTGTCATCCTGAAGTGATAACTGGTTAATGTTACATTGATTATCCACTAGCTGGCATTAGGCTTTCTCCCAGCCCAGCACTTTCAGGGTTGCATTGGAGCATGTCCTACTAGGAGATAATATAAAAGGGCTGAGAATGTGGATTATTGCTGTTTGATCCTAAATAAATTCCCCTTCCAGACATCCAACTGGATATAATAAGCTTTTTGACAGGAAAGAACTTTCTGTGCAGCCACCCAGTACCTTGAGTTCAGGGTCAGGTGATGACAGAGCTGACAGGCAGCAGGGATGTTCCCATGTATTTCCCATTGCTGGGAACAGATTGGGAATACTCTGGGACATTGGGAATCTCCCACAGCTGCTGAGAGCATCCCCCAGCCTTTGCTCAGAAACTGGGGAGACTGGGAGCACCTGATGTCAGCTCCATGCAGGGCTGCAACATCCCAGTGGATCCTCACATCCCTCTTGGCTCTGCGCCGCTCCTTCAGAGACGTTCATTCCCATCATTATTTAAAGAGCCTAATAACTGGCTTGAAACAGCTGATTAATGCATAATCTTCATCATGATTACACAGCATAACCGGCATTAATTTGCAAAGCCAGCTAATTATGAAAATAATTGTTGCAGTTCTTCCATTTGAGCAAAATGGAGACGCTCAGCTCGTGGCGTTGAGAGCACGAGGGATGTGACATCAGCTGGGCTCGGGGGAGCCAGGGGTCCCCTGCAAGCCTCAGCAGCAGAGATGAAGGAGCAGGGCTGGGCAATCTGCTGCAGAGGGTTGGACAGCTGTGGGCAGCTCCACTGCAAATGATCCCACACAGGCCTTGGGCAGAAACCTCCTCCAGCTTCACTCTCATAGAAGAGAGTCAATGGGTGGGAAAAGTCCACAACAAAACAGTTTCCACTTTTATACACCACATATCCACAAATAAGGGAGTAAAACTGAAGCTCCTTTAGTGTTGCTGTCCTTCTCTAAAGCTCTGCCCAGTTTTGGAAGCCAGTTCCAATGTCTTGGAGATCACTTGGGTGCTCTGTGGTGCTCGTGGCCTTTCCCACTATTTCCTGTCTGTGCAGGTCTCAGCTTCTCTTTCCTTCTTTCTTCCCTTCCCGTGGCTTGGCAGAGAGATAAAAGGTGGCCAGGACAAGGTCTGTCATGCTTTGTGACATCCTCCTGAGGTTCATGAGAGGATTTGCTGCCTGATTTATTTGTGCTGTTCCTTGACCAGTCGATAGAGCCCAAGGACTCCCCACTGCAGCACCACTGAAGTTTATCAATTCAGGTTGACTTTGTTTGCATAAATATTTTTTTCCCTGGAAACCTTTTTATGACATGTTTGGAGGCCTTTGGTGCAGTGTGATCTGGGACTAGGAGTCAGCCTTGTAGGAGATGCCTCACACAAGCTGTTGATGAAGGTTTTCAACCCTTATCACTTATTTTACATATTTTTTTGATGGAGTCATCCATTATTATATCTGACTTCTTGGATTTTAAAATCAATCCCAAGCAGGTTAAATAATTATTCAGTTGTCTTTTACTCTTAAAGCAGACTAATTGCTCTCTGGAGAATGTCAGCCAGCGTATGGGAAAACACACTAATTACAATCAACTTCACGTCTGACTGTTTTATGTTATTTTATTTGATGACCTCGACATTGCTACTAAGGTGAGGAGTTTTCAAAAGCTGAAATGAGATTCCAGAGCAAATGGCTGAAGCTCCCTTTGGGTCCAGACCAGAGGAGCATCAGTGGGGCTGGGCAGGCAGAAGGAGCCTGGCCTGGCACAAGGGGAAGTTTGGCTGAAAACCACAGGAAGTTTCACTCAGAGTAGCAGAGCTTGAACCTCTCTTCAAGGTAAAACCTGCATCCTACAGAACACCTAAAATCCCATTGATGGCAACAGTACAGGTCTGTCTGCATCCAGCAAAACTGCACTGCATCCTTCTGTCCCCAGGGATGGGTCAAGACCTTGGGAATGGCCCCAGGATGGAGCTGGAAAGACACCTGGACATGGGCTGGGAACCCTCCTCCACTACTCCAGTGATCCCAGGACATGGCTGCATGGGCTCAGTGCCAGTGCAGATATTTTTAGCTTTGTGAAGAGCTAAGTCAAGAAAGTCAAAGTATTTTAGGTTTTCATTTCTCCCCTCTTTTGCCTTTTACCCAAACAAACAGCTCCATTCTCAGAGAGAAAATTCCAGCAGCCCTCAGCGTGTGGTGCGATCTCTTATCTTCTACTCCTTATAAATCACGGAGTTATTTAGCTTTGAAGAACAACTATTTCTGATAACACTTTTCTCTCCCCTGCTGACAGTGTTGTTCACACATTTAGACAGCTCTGACAGCCTCTTTCCGTGTGACATCCGGGAAGAAATACCTGGTTTGAGGCAGCTCTTACCGAGTTTGGAGCCAGCAGAGCTCCTCAGGGACACGGGAGCTCCCGTTCCCTCTCACAGCCTTTCCATGCCCAGAGCTGTATTTTTTCTGGTTTGTTTTTTTTTTTTTTCTCTGAGGTTATAAAGTGTTTCTGCTGTTGCCTTTTGAGGTATGGGATTTGTCCTCTTCTGAGGACAAATCACTCTGTTTTGGGGACCGTATTAGCAAATGGGCCAATGAGGACAGGTACACAGAATTTTGCACCTTTTCCTGCAGGATGCTGCTCCACAGCTCCCTGAGGCAGAGAATGGAGAGTCTGTGGAGAGTCTTCCTCACAGAGAAGGCTTGAAGAACCTGACACTGCTGCTTGCCCTGGGGAGAATCTCACTGTCATGGCCCAGGTCCCCTGAGAGCTGCTGTTTATACAGCAGCATTATATAGAGAAATGAGATAACACTGCTGGGAAGTGAAAAAAAGTTCCTGGTTGTGTTCAAGGTTGTGGCTGGGAATGGGGCTCCAGCTCCCGAGCCTGCCCATCCTGGGGGACTGTGGCAGTCTCAGGTGCAATAACAAGGATGCAGAGAGAGCAGGGAAATCCAGAAGGCAACAAATATCAGCAAAACAAAAAGGGAAAGCAACGACAGATTTATTCACAAGAAATCTCTCCTTGCACCTTCCCCCATGGAGCTGCTACTGTGAAATGCTCCACGAGTGTGCTCCAAGGAGCTGGTCCTGTGCTCAGCCTGGCGTGGAGCAGAGCCCCCAGGTCTGGTGTTGATGCCAGTGTTGATGTTTGGTCCCCAAACAAACCCATCCTATTGTTGGGAAAACCCAGCTCACTGAAGAAGTCAGCACACCTTATTTCAGGGTTTACATACAGATGCACAAGACTATGTGAGCTTTAAGAATCCTCTACAAATCTATTTTCTCACCGCCTGTAAACTGATGAGTGAGGAAAGAAGCTCTGGGGGCTCCCACCCTTCCAGAGCCCTTGTTACTCCTGGGGAGCCCTTGCTGCCAGAGAGGTGCAGTGGATATGTTGTTGTAGGACACGAAAGAAAGATGAGAGACTCCAAATATTTGAGAAGGCAAAGAGCATAGAAAAAAGGCCTTTATTGTCTAATTCTTACTACTTTTTATAAGGTGTTCTGATACAGACTGAACATGATTGGTGAATAGGAACAACACCTCTCTAATGCCGTTGGTTAAACCAGAGAAACAGCAAAACACTACTTGGAGAAAGATTGTTTTGAGAAAGGAGAGTTGTTTGCCAAGATTGTTGTGAGAAGAAGTTTTCTTGAGAATTTTTTCCTTGGGAAACAGTTAGCAGCTGCTAGCAGGCTAAAAATCTCTCAGACCCAGAAATATCAGGCCCACATGGATCCCCCTGCCCCAGCCCTCCCCAGGCTCACCCAGCGCGGTGTGTCGGGTGGCGGCATCCCGGGATGTGCCCCGCGGCAGGAGCGCGGAGCCGCCCCGCGCCGAGGCGGCGAGCACGACTTGCGAACGGATTGAAACAAACCTTCTGGGAAGGAGCTGAAAATAATTCCCGCGGTCTGTCAGTGGCTTCTTGGTTTTGACAGAGCGGCAGGATCCGAGTCCCTGTCCCCTTCAACTGCTGCTGATCATGCACCGGCCCTGTCACTTCAGCGCGGCACTGCCTAATGTGATGCAGCACAGCCACGGATCCAAAGCAATTTCAGGCTTCATCAACACGCATCACGCAAGAGAGCCCCCGCGCAGGGCTCGGCGGCTCGGGGGCTGAGCTGGCCCTGCCCACGGGAGCTCCTCACTCTGGATGTTGATTGCTAAAAACCCAGGAGCAGGATCTGCCTGGAACGCGGGGAGAGGATTAACCTCCGAGCCGGTGTGTCTGGATCGCTTACGCTCACACACTGCCCGCGCTCGCTCTGCGTCTCTTTTGTATAAATTAAAAAGGCACCAGCCTGTCCCTGAGCTGCTCCCGCCCTGGCAGCTTCCCTGGCTCTCAGGTCCAAGGCATTTCCACCTGCTTTTGCTGAGGAGCCCAGTTCCATGGGGCTGATGAAGCCCATGACATACTTGCCCATCCAGGAGCTTTCCCTGTGTCCACGATACCCCGCAGAGAAATGGAGCCAAGCAGGGGCTGAGCACAGCCCCTCTGGGCTTGGGTTTGGATGTTCCTGAACTCCCCAGCACACCTGACTGGATTTGCTGTCCAACATCCTTGGGAAGAGGCAGGACATGGAGCTTGAAACCCCCGTGAGCTCAGAGGAGGGACAGGCACAGTGGGGTGGCCAATCCCCCCAGAGTCCAGGAGCTCACTGACCACAAACACCCTCAAATGTGACCAGGAACGTTTCTATCTCTATTTCAGCTGCTGTGAACCTGCCTCGCAGAGCCAAACCTGAGTGGGAACAGTCCTGCTGTCACCTCCCTGCCACAGCCCCCCATGCTGTCACTCTGCGGGTGTCCCTGGGACCCCACAGTGGCTGGTAGAGGAGCTGATGGACAGAGACACATTCCCAGTGCCTCTGATTCCACCACATGGTGCAGCAGGAGGCAGAGCCAGGTACTTGCTGAGTAATGCCAAGGAAATGAATTCAACCAGAAAATCAGATACGCAAAGTGTGAGCGTGTCCCACGAGGAGGGATTTCCCGCCTGCCAGGACAGAAATCCCATCACAGCAGGTTGATCCATTCCCAGGAGACGGTGTCTCCTTCTTTTCTCATTTTGGCATTGAATATGCAAAATCCCATTTCATTTGCTCCGAATTAGGCACTTCATGTCACAGGGGGTGACATTCTTCTATGTATAAGCTGCTTAACAGATGAGCAGTCAAGTGGCAAAGCAATACATTATTAATGCTTCTGGTTAAATTAACTGATTAAAACCACTGGAGCTAAAATGTATGTATCAGCACTTTACTCGCACTAAATGAGGAATTAATGGAACATGGCAGGTTGTGTTTTTAATGAACAGCAGCTCGGGAAGGTCTGGAAAGGTTTCTCACTGCTCCTGGGGATGACCTGTTGCGTCCTCAGCTGGACGCCGGCGCTGCTCGTCCCCCACGGGCTGGGGCACGGCCAGGGCAGGGCAGAACAAGCTGAGGCTCCTAGAAACAAACTTCTCCTCATTGCAAACCCTCCTCGTTTGGCCTAATTGGCAGCGTTTCCTCTGCCATGCTTTGAACAAGCTGTTCTGGTGTTGCACGTTTGACATCTGAGGAAGAAGCGTTTACCGCGGCGGCGGAGCGTAACCCCGACCAAGGGAGCAGATCAAAGAGCTAATCTGAGATCAAAAGCCTTCAGTGGTGCTACAGCAGAAATAAATTAAGTTAGCAACAGATTTCTTAATGATATTTAAATTTCTAATTTGCATAATACATGATTAAAATAAAATGGGGCTTTTTTTTTTTTTAAGCGGGCTCAATTAATTAAAAAGAAAGAAAGCAGCATCATAATCTCAGAGGAACAGATTCCCATCAGGATAAAGGCAGGGAAAATGCCACAGAAACTTTTAATTTACCCAATATTCAGCTCACAATAAATGCAAATCTCCCAAAGTGACCGTGGGGTTGCAGCCTGAGAACTCCCCTAGGGGCTGATCTCCCAGTGACACCCGGTGCCACCACTGCCCTCGACACTGGCTGGGAAAGGCTCCCACAGGCTCTAAGTGGTTTATTTCTCTGCAAAAGGGAAATCTGGCAGCTTTGGGCTACTTGTGCTTGTCTTGTCCTCACTGTGGGACACCCCTGAGCTCCCTGGGATTATTTACCAGTTCACATTTGTGTGTGAGCTGCCCAGAAATAAACCATGGTGTCAGTTCCAGCCTCCACTCTCTGCCACCCCACTGCCAGGGAGGGGCAGCTGGACTGGATTGTGCCACCAGTCCCCTCATGCCCATCCCTGCCCTCCTGCTCTGAGTGATGGGGCCCCCCTCCCCAAAACCTCACTGGAACAGTCTGAACTCAGCAGATGTGTCCTGGGAATCACCAGTGGCTGGATAAATCAGGCACACTCACATGTCACTTTTACAGCAGAGCTTTGGGCTGAGAGCACGTGTTACACTGTAATATATGGGGGGAAAAAAGGGTTTGAAAGCTTCAAATTATTGCAGATGTGTAACACAGGGTCGAGGTGGTGCAGCTGGGAGTGTATTTTCTGTGGTGTTTTATTGCCCTGTGGAGGAGTCTGGGGTGTCCATTGGGGCACTGTTCAGAGCAGGGGGTGAGGCCACACTGAAACATAAATCCCACCAGGCTTCTAACAAAGTTGATCACCAGCAGAGTGATAAAATACTCTGGATTTCTCTTTACTGTGTGCTGGAGAGCTGAGGGCTGGCCCTGTGTCCCCCTGCACACACTGCCCAGTGTGGGGCTCCCCACCCAGCAGAGCTTCCACTGAGCAGGTGATTGTTCTTCCCATTTGCCCCAGTGCAAACTGGGCCTGACTGGTTCATTTGTAAAAATTCACTGTAAACAGAATACAATGTGTTGGAAACCAAACCTGCTTCTTTTGGGGAAAAGAAATTGTCTTCCCAGGTAAACTGGATTTTGCAAATGTTTGAGCTCTGCACTGGGAGAGCCCATTGGCTGCACACAGACCTGCCAAGCTGAATTAAAATGCCAATTATTGCATGTTAATTAAATTCTTCTCCAATATTCATTGCTAAGACGCAGCTAATAAATGTTAATACCCACCTGGCATGTAACATATATTAGACTTAAGAAATCTACATTAATTCCTGTTTTCCTTCCACAGTGTAGCCAAACATCAACAGTTGACTTGTTTCTCACTCTTGCATTGATGCTTCCAAAAACTGGGGCCTTGACTAAGATGAGGCATTGAATGGCAAATGCAGTTCTGCAAATATTGTGACATATTGTTTGTCATCTGCCCTAAATATTTAACAGTTCTATTTTGCAAGATTTTTGTGCCACATGCTGAGTATTTGCTCCTGATAGATGCTAAATTTGACTGATGGAATGGATTCCATTCAGGAGCTGACAGGCCCAAAACCTTGTGAGGATCTTTGCTGTTGGCATCTTGTGTTTAAAAGAAAGCAGAGAAGGGAAAAAAAACCCCACAGAATGCCCTGGGAAAATTGTTTCTGCTTAATCCCATCTCTTCTCCTCAGAAAATCCTTTTTGTAGGAAGAGATCAAAGGTCTGTAATAGATTTCAACAGGTCTCCAGGAGGTGTTGGATGCAGAGGGAGTGTGGGGCTCTGTGGGATTGACTTGCCCCTGGTCAAACCTGCTGGTGCTTGGGGCAGCCAAAGGTGTAACTGGGAGATTCAGAGACAAATTTTGCATTTTTCTCTTCCTATTTTAATATTTTAGTGTTGTTAAACAGAGGGAAAAAACAGACTTTGCCAGGATGTGGCACTTGCTGGGCATGGGAGGTGACGGCAGCACAGGGACCCACACTGGGATCTGTGAGAATAAAAGCTCACCATTTTTTATAAATTACTTCCCAATCTACCTGGACTGAAATCTTTTGTGGTGGGAAATATCTGCCCGGGGAGGGCATTTTTGAAATATACAGCCTTCAACATATTTTATGAATGGTTATTTTCCCTCCCTTTGTTTTAACCCTCCCCCCCATTTCTTAATTTTCAACTCTGAATGCCCAGGGTAATTACAGCTGAAAGATTTGCAGGCTTAAAAGCAGCACTTTATTCCAAGAAAGAAAAAGGGAATGACAAAAGGATCTGCTCTGAAAAATGCTTTCATTATTTTCCTGTCATCTGTACTCTTAGTTTACAAACAGCCCCACACAGACCAGGGGATGCAAAGGGATGTGCTGGACCTGCCCGGCAGCACAGCTCCAAAGGAATTCCACATTCCCTAAATGATCCAAACCAGCTTTTTAAAACCTCTTCTGTCTCACAGAGGAGGAGCAGCTACCCATGGAGGAGCTGTGCTGGTGCCATGGCCCGAGCATGTTGCTGCCCTGGGCTCGGGGAGGGTGGCCAGGGGTCCCTGTCACCCTGCTGGGTGCCCTGCCAGCCTGCCCTGGGTGTGGGTTTGTCCTTCTCCTGCCTCTCTGCCCAGCCAGGCCTTGGCAGTGCCCTGGCAGAGCTGGGTGTTCACAGCAGAACGGGGTCCTGATGCCATCTGTGCTGAGCTCTGCTCCCCTGGGAAAAGGGTTTGGGGTTGTGCCATGGGAGAGAACAGGATCCAAACACCACCCGGGGCTGCAGCTGAGCTCAGGGGAGGGCAGGACCCTGCTGTGGGTCCTGAGAGGGACCTCTCTCTGTGCTCCAGAGAGCAGCAAGTGCCATCAGCACCCTGTCATGCCATGGCTACCACGTCAGTGCCATCAGCACCCTGTCAGTGCCATGGGCACCACATCAGTGCCATCAGCACCGTGTCAGTGCCATGGGCACCACATCAGTGCCATCAGCACCCTGTCAGTGCCATGGGCACCACGTCAGTGCAATCAGCACCCTGTCATGCCATGG